>JABCKS010000120.1:14710-38444 GCA_018851325.1 Termitomyces sp. DKA19
GAGAAGAGGGCCGAGCTGGAAGGAGAAAAGTGTTTCAGAGTAGAGGATGACGCCGGATATGTAATCTACGTATAAAATGGTACGAGTCGACTAGAGTACAAGAGGGTCGCGTAGTACTGACCACGTGAAATTGCATTATAGGCTGCCTTGCGCCATTGCCTACGTTTTTCCTCTTCTCCTTCGTCAGTTCCCACTTTTGGTTTGCCCGATTCACCAGCTGCGGCGTGGAGCACGGCTGCGATAGCATCAGGCGTCTCATCAGTAGCGTAAATGCCCTTGCCCCGGGGATACACCAATGCACGCGCGGTGGCGATGAGGTCATTGGCGACAGCGGGGGAATGAAACGGATATACTAAGACATTGTGGGGCTTGTAGTCGACCTCGGTAGACAGATCAGGCATGGCAAAAAGATTTGACGGATCACTTGTAGTTCACTATGGGTGAGTGAAAGGGGTTGGACTAAGTGTCTCGTTTGTTCTCGATGAAGGTGATGGTCGGGAGCAGTATAAAGGCTAGTAGTATCGCCAGTAGTCCCACTTTCAACTGACATAGGCTCAATCGATAATCCCGGGTCAGTGCGATGGGAAGAAAGAAGCCATTCCAAATGAAACCTTTGTTTCGCACGTCTAAAAACGTCACAGGACTGTATCTAGTAAGTAAGACGGTGCACGGAAGCCAAGGCCAATAAATGATTAGACGCTTTTTGTGTGGACTCAAATCGAGAAGTAATCTCCGTCATTAAGAGACCTTAGGTATATCTGCAAATTCTCAGCCGAGTGATGGTCAAGACGAACGGCAAGATTAATACATCCTCTTGAATACCGTCGAGGGAATAACATACACATAATATGGTGTCCATCCAATCTGAATGATGCGAGTGAGTACAATACATGTGCCAATATTGTTACTTGGTTTCTTCGATAGATTTGTCGCCAATAATTGCCTTCTCTTCCGGAGATAGCGTGAAAAATTCTGCTTTCTTCCTTGCGGCCCATCTCCGTGGCTGAATGTCATAGAAGGGGGTTTAGTAGATGGCCCTGAGATACATGATGTAGCAGCATACCGCTTGGAAAACATGTTCGTGGTCACCAAAGTCATAGAAAAAAACGGCGTAGAACACGATACCTACAGCACCTCTCAGTTGATATCTCGCATTTTGACAAGGTTTGGACAAGATAACATACCTGGAATCATTGTCCATGAAAGCGACCGTACCAAGCTATAGAACCACGATGGACGAAAGTCATCTGGATCGTGTCCAGGTCGAGGCAGTTTCTGTACTTTCGAAGACGCTGCCCGTACGTTGGGTCGAGGACGTACAATAGCACCTTGTAAAGGCCGAATTACACCACGCGGCAGACGAGACAACATGCCAGGGAGCCAAAGACCCAAAATGATTTTTGTGCCGTTATTGTGCTATATTTTGCCGAGAATGTACCGGAAATCTCCGATGCCTTTGGCCAACTCCTTTGAACTTTCTCTACTCACCACTTGCGTCCACAAGTAAGCATTTGTCTTCATAACATTACCAAGTGTAGTATATTTTGCATATCTTCAGAGATACACCTCCACATGCCATCATCCGCTTTGGAGGCAGCGGAACAATTGAAGCTCCTTCTCTTGAACATTGGCAAGGCGTGCCGCGCTTCCGGGGCCAAGGAACACGAGGTAATGCTGGAACGTGAACAACGCTCCATGGCGAAGGAAGCTCGCTTCGATAACCTTTTCCGGGACCTAAAGTACATTGAGGAAGGCATGGAAGATATCAAAGATAATCAGTTGGCAGACACGGAAACAGGTGAATTGCATCGAGATTATGGTCGGTGGAGCATTGTTTACTATCCTAGTATACAGTGTCACCCCAAATTTCTGAAGAGATCATGAGGGTTGCTGAAGTGGGCCGACAAGCCCAGGTTGCACATGTTGTCGCGTTCATGGAAGGTGAGAAGATTTTGAATTGAAAGATGCGGATCAATACAGAAGCACGAGACCATTCAGAGAGCTCCGAAAGACACAAGCAACAGAATATTGAGATCTTGAAAGCTAGACAGCGCGGCCGCACCGGACCTATACCTTAATGTCAGCCTGACTCAAGGGGAAGATGATCCTTGCGAGCTTGGAGCTCCAAAGTACAATTGTGTCTTCTAGGCAGAGGTATTCTTGCGAGCAATTCGATTATTCATGCGCAGGAGCAAGAGAATTAATCTTCCTAGGCATTCTTAAAGGTTTTGTTGACGTCGTGAGCCTCGTTTTGAATAATCAAAGAGTTCGATGGCCATGTCAGACGACTTCTATGCTCGCGCCACACGTCTTGTTTTTTTGACTATCTGGGCTTGGCAAGAGAAGAAACAGAGTCCATTGTAACCATATCATCAACAGCCGACTATGCCCAAGAATACCGTGCGTTCAGCACCTCTGGCAACGGTCTGACCTTTTGATCAATGTGTACATCTGTCCACTGGGCATATAACTGTTACACAACCTTGTGACTTGGGTCTGCTTTCAGAGGGTGCCTTGAACCACAATTATATGAAGGGGAAGGTGTCAATTGGAAGGAGATCACATGTGTATAGTCAAGCCCTGGTTTTAGCCGCAGCGTTCTCACAAATACAGAAACGGTGCACCTTCAGTGCATCTATACAGTCTGCTCAAATCGCTTTCCCAGGATGGCTAACCGACACAAAAAATCAGATTATGCGGAGTTATCTTCATACGACCTCGTAAACCTGTTATCGTGACATTCAAGTGTAAATTGTGAGTCTCGCAAGATTCCATTTTCGCAAATATATCCGTTTCATGCTGTATCGACACCTAATTTGGTTATCTGAAAAACCTATAAAAACCAGCATGTCTTTTCAACATAGCTAACTTTACTTACCTACTTCATTCTCCCCGAAACATGAAACCCACTCCACTCTACACGTCCGTTTCAGTCGCGCTGACCTTTTCTTTGCCTGCATATGCGTGGTTCCGCGTCGCTTGTACAGCGCCTCTTGTATCAGGTGTGTACTATGCCATCGTCTACTTTTTTACTGTTTGGTCAAGCTTTTATCAAGAACGCGTCGACCCTGTCATTAGCCCTAACTCTAACCCATCCAACCATGTTCACGTATGTTGTATGCTCATTACTTCTTCTGTGAGTTCTTACGCCCCTCATACTTAGACGATTCACGGTGCCAGCAGTAAGCTGCTCACTACGCATAGGTCAATGACGCACTAATCCTCGGATACTAATAGATTTTGCCAGAAACAGTACTTATGAGACCCTTCGTGCTTCCAGTTGCACCTCGTGCCTCGTCACCCAGGTAATCAGACCATGAACTCCAACTATTTGTCGTCTCATCTTCTTTGTTAGGATAAATCGAATTATTGTATGACTTCAAGCCTAAGCCCCCGTATCCTCAAATTAACTGTATATTTCAGGGTTCCCAAAGCTCTATTTCCAAGACCCTAGCACCAAATTTTACGAGCCTGTCAGAAATGGAGGTAGGTAATGACGTCCTTCATGAATCCATCCCAAATCAACTTAGAACGCCGCAGGACTTCTTGTGTATTATCAAAACCGTGGTGACGGTGATGCGGCGAATGGAGGGCCAGGTCTCAGGGCCTTCCCCCCAGGATTTAAAATGATAAGCGGTAACCCGATGGCTCGTTCTCAAAAGTAACATATATATTTTTTCCCCGATGTCGATTTAAACATTTTCAGATATACTCCTGGAGAAGGTTCTCAAGGAGAGCTTGGCGAAAGAGCTGTATTCTGGTCTTGTCTTCGCTATACAACGTCCAACCCGGGTTATGACGGTGCGTGTCATTGAGCTGGTAGGGTTGTCTCATTGTCATGTAGATCTCCAGGCTCTGGATTCCCTACCACAGATTGTGAGGCAGGTTAGTATTCCGAACGGACAACTATAGCTTAGTAAGAATGTTATTGATTTTTTTCGGCAGGATTTAATGCACGTATCCACATGCCAGGTTTGTCTAAGCACCTTTCACTTGCACAATGGTCTCTAAGAAACTTACCGCTTTTCAACTAGCTTGCTGGGATGGCGTGGTGAGTGTCCCTCACTTGATCCTGTTAACAAATTGAGCAATAATCCAATCCACAAGAATGTTGATAGTCCAGACCACGTGTCCCACGTTGCATACCTTTCGCAACTTGACAATGGTGTTTGTCCTTCAACTCACCCCGTTTACATGATGAAACTCTTTTACGAAGTACCTTGGATCCGATACCAAGTATCTAGTTCTAAATTCTTTGCAGGTGACATGGGATGTCCATGCTTTTGCTTCTAGGTGGGATCCTTCAGTTGACAAGTGGCCCTTTGTCTATTCTACTGGGTGAGTTGGAATCTGATCCTTCCAACCATGGCTAATGCCTGCTGTTAGTGATCCTACTGGCTACTCATGGCACGGTGACTTCCAAAACGGCTGGGACACGACCGCGTTGCAGAATGCAATCGATAAGTGCAATAACCCCAACGATCAAACAGGCCAAGGTACCCTTTTTCATACGTGATGGTACAATTATGCTTAATCACGGCCAGGCGTGACGGAAGCCTGCTCGTATCTAACTGTAATAAACGCAGATGTTGCTAACCAATGCAAGATCTTGCCTGTGATTAATGAGCAGGCGGATGGTGTCCTCTCCCGACTCCCAGGGTGAAGAACTTACTGGCCGTGCGTATTGATGACAGTTCACTGACAACCTTCCTGTAGCTGCAATCCCATCCAAACTGGGCCTGCCGATGCAACAATGTACTCAGATTCCAACTGTCCTCTTTAACTGTTGGCACAAGAGTGCTCGAGTCGTATTCTAATCACATCGTCCTTTACCATATTGACTTTCATTTCTATTCTTTGAATAAATTTGGGATGGATATACCTCAGTAACTCTAGTCACGTCCTCAATAAAAATCCTGCCTATGTACAGGGTGTGCGCCATGAGGTCACTTAAGGCCAAGTGATCAGGAGGCAGAGATTGTTTGCCTTCGTTTCCCCCAATCTATATCGATGCTTGTATTCAGGCAAAAACAGATTCGGCTAAGGACACAAGTAAGAATTAACAAGGATGAAGGGTAATTTATATGCCTAAATATGGTCGCGGCGTTTCTGTACCTCGCTATCATGGAACAATTACTCATCTACATATGTAGTGACGAACTCGTCACAAATCTCGGAACGCCACCGCTATTGACAAATATCAATGAGGGTCTTCCACCATGGTCGGGCAAGGGTGAGAAATTGGACGCGCATGTGCCGCTGCTACCTTGATCAGTGACTTGAAGGTCAACCGCGACGGGTACAACCAGGGATGGTTGTTCTGGACGTTTTGTTCAATTCCGACATTTATGGACGTAAGAAGGAAATGTCACAGGGCCTTGGTCTTGGCGAATAAAATCAAAATACAAAAGCACGGGACAGCCGAGAATGAGTATATGTCACGCGGCCGTCCACGCGGAATGATCCGAGTGACTGTACATCAAGTTGTCCATATGACGACTCTCAAGTTTTAAAAACGATTGGGCTGATGGGGCAGGAGAAGCGTCTGCGTCATTGGGCAAAGGCACCAACTTGGGAGCTTTGAAATGATCGAAGCTTTTGGTAAGAAACTGGAGAAGAGTTGTACGTGAGTTCCGAGTCCATTCACTCTGACGCCTCCGCGTGATCCTTCCAAACCTCCATAAAGCTTCTGATCTACTAAACCTGAATGGCCTCACTAGCCTTCCAATTCCATTCGGTTCAGCAGTATTGGCTATGGAGCAGACTCGGACGATCGATGCGCCGGCGAGCGTGGCACATGCTTTCAGTATCGCCGAGGAAGATACATACCTGGAAACCCCCCATTGAACTCCTTTTCCGAAACGGTGTCCCATGCTGTACTGTCGCTTGTGCGTTTCATCATCCACGGGTCTACGTCCATGGGTCAGAAGATTTACCATGTTTCTTCTAGATGACATTGACTTGCTGTCAGCAGATGCGTTCGGCTTAACAAAGAACTTTTCTGCACTAGACTCGAGGAACTCAGAATAAATGGGTCAAACTGGATCCGGCTGGAATCGACGCATGGTAGACAAAGTGCTCTCATGTGGGCGTTCTCTGGGCTTCGTTATCTAGCTCGAAGAAAGCATCTGGCGTGATTTTGTTCCCTCTTGCTTTACAATGCATCTCCGTCCCCTCACTTCAGGTTGTTTACTTGTTTCCTTAGTTTCTGCTGCAAAAAATCCTAAGCGCGGCCTTGCGTATGCAGAGAGTACAATTACAAACGATATAAATCTTGCTGCACAGAGCAGTAGTGTCATATCATGGCAGTATAATTGGGGTGCATCGCCTCCCGATTATCTTCAACAGTCCGGTATCCCTTATATCCCAATGCAATGGGGAGCTAGCGGAGTCGAGAACTTTGCAGCTGCCGTATTGGCATCTGGCGCAAGTACTGTCTTGGTACTTCTTCTGGCAAACCTGCTCAGTACTTTTGGCTGATGAGCCAACTCCTACAGGCTTTCAACGAGCCCGACTTGGGCTCGCAATCTAATATTGAACCGGCGGCAGCAGCACAGCTATACAAACAACATATCCAGCCGCTATCTGCCCAAGGTATTCGTTTAGGTGCACCCGCTGTTACAAATGGTCCCATGGGAAGACCTTGGCTTTCTTCATTTCTCGCCAACTGCACGGATTGCGCCATCGACTTCATTCCATTCCACTGGTAAGGGCACTGATAATCTTATCAATTGACCCCATGATCACATTTTATAAGGTACGGAGATGGGATCGGAAATTTCTACGATCACATCTGGCAGATGCACGGTCAATTTCCTCAGTATCCTTTGTGGGTCACGGAGTTTGCTTGCACTTCGACCAATGATACTGGTAAGCTTAAGTGCCTTGAGCATGGGATTGTGCTGATACCCCCTTGTATCCACAAGAGGTACTAGATTTCCTTACTTCGTCTATTACATACTTAGATTCGCTGGATTGGATCCAGGGGTACGCTTGGTTTGCATTTTTCGTAAGTTCCACACCGCCTGAGTTTCAGACAGCATACTGAAAACCCTCAAACAGCGCCAAGATGGCACATCCCATTATAGTAGGTTTAATCTTTGGTTATTTCCGAAAGAATTTCTCAACCAGGGCCCCTATAGATCTTCTCAATGAAAATGGACAACTCAATGCGTTGGGTCAAGCATACATCACCGGCTGAATACCCATCCATAGCTTGTCCTCCGTACAGACAGTTCTGTGGTAACATGGCTGATTGTCGTTGTTCCGTCTCCATCGGGGAACCATCCTTCAAATTAGCAAAGTATGACCGACGAGTGAATGAGGTCTTGATCACGATAATCCATCATCATATGTACAAGGCATTGAAGTCAGGTGGCGCAACAGATATGCGGATGTCTCCCTAGTACTTATAAGCTCAGACGACACCATGGATATCTATCAAATTGGAGACTTGACTACTCCTCAAGCAACCAAACTCTCCACGTCCTTTGACAATGTTCAAGGCGCAAACGAAATCGATTATACACGCCATTTCTTACTCAGGCTACTTCGTTACAATTCCCTACTGATTGAAATCATACAAGTACACAGAACACTTCCTGGATAAAACCTTAGTCAGAAGATGACATTTGTCCAATAACTGATAAAGACCGCTGTAAGGTTGGTGGCGGACGCCACAGTAGACAAAGCTCTTGGAAGACATCTTCAAAGTTAGGTAGGTTCCCAGAGTCTCTGATAAAAACAATCCAATTAAATCTTAATTATAATATGGCCAGATATAAAGATTGCACCTGTACTAACCCCTTCGATTTCGTGGATCTAAGCATTTTTGAAGGACAATTTGTCGCATCATGTTGATTTCCAAGGGTTTTCAGGCAGATGACCAATTCTGACCAAGTACGAATATTAGAGACGAAGATGATGGAGATTTCGATCAAACTAATGTAGAGCGTAATAGACTTGTACGGAAGAAGCTGTTGGATGACTTCGCCACATCCGATCGACTTCAGCTGCTTAGTGCTTCATTAGTTCTGATCTAAATCGTTAAGGAACATCTGCCACAGAGAGAGAGCAAGCGACATTTAGAATCATTAAACTTGTGTCTTAATGCTGATCATCATGACAGCTGACGAAATGTCTGGAGAGGGCAGTGCGTGGTCCAGATTAAGGCATGGATTGCAGGCGTATTGACTCAAAATGGCGGACGAATTGCACGGAAATATGGGAGTTGGCATTGTTCCGTATTTGGTGGATTGAATTTCGATTCCCTTGATAGAATTTCGAGAAACGCGCAAAAAACCTCCTGATGATTTATTTGATCAGAAGTGAGGTCCCCGGATGACGTCCAGTTCGACTTGCTGGATTTGGGATTGGCGCCAGTCTATAGTTCCAAAAACAACCTCCCGGTACTCGCAGACATTTGCGGGGGTTAAAATACCGGCAAGTCTCTTCCATTTTTTGTTGTTGTGTACATCGTGTCGACAGACAAAGGATAATGCAAATGTGGCACCACTGATATTCTGAATCCATGCAAATAGGTGAGTTCCCTCGAGATATTACATAAAGATGGAATGAAGGATTTGTCCTCCGAAATGGCATCGGGAATCTCATCCTCACCATGTCGGAATGGGATTGAGCCGATCTGTTTAAATCACAAAATCAAAAAGAAGGAAGCTAGCCATCTAATCCAACGTACGATGTTCCGCTGAAAGTGCTCGTTTTAGTATTGCAATACCACATATCGTCTTCGAAGAGACTATGATAAGAAAATTTTACAGTCCATCTAGGGTCAAAATAATATTGGATGACTTTCCGTAGGAATCTGAAGTCGCTTCAGACTCCAGATTTTCTTCAAACGGTGGCTTGCCGGGGTGACGGCTGATGCCCCTGAAGCGAGCCCATCCGCCCGGGATTTCAAATCTTTAGGGCTCTTCAGATTTCTCCAGGACGCGCGATTTGGCGAGGCCTCAGCACCCTTCTCCAGACTGCAAAAACGTCAGAATACACTTCAGATGAATATAATTACCGATCCCATTAATTGTGTGACCCCTTTTAGACAATTTATCCGTCAACCTGCTCTCACTGCATATGCCTCTATGGAGGAAGGTCACCGATGGGACCCACATACACCGCGCAATCCTATGCTGCATACACCTACATGTCCTGGACCTTATTCAAAGCAAGTACAATACCATTTTCCACAAAATATGCATTTTCAGCAGAAATCTGTGTGTATTCAGCCTAAATCTTTTTGGATGAAAACAGCCATGATAGCAGCTGCATGTCCTTGCTTCTCATCCTCATCGCCCACAAGAGATGTAGGATCCATTGCATACCCTTGATCAGACAAGAGTTGAATTGAGATTACACATTTGGTGTACATAATTTACTCAAAAATCTAGAGAGATTTACTTGAGAATGGTTTACGGATCTGAAGAGTGACGGTTTGCTGATTTCGGAACTTGAAACATCTGAAGTCTGAAGTAATAAGCGGCTTCAAATTTCTACGGGAGTCATCCATTGTCATGTCGAATTGCTGTTTTACGACTATGCTCTGTATTTTTCAACCAGCCAAATCAAATCCGGCGTAAGCGCAAAATCAGGTCACGTGGACGCAAAGAAAGGAACCACGCGCGAACCTTCAAGTGAAGGTTCGTTGCTGCCGACGACTTCTCCATCATGGACTCCAGCGAGAAAATATGGTCAAACGGGTCCAAGACTCCTCTCATCACTCCTTCAGCATCGCCTCCTCACTCGCGTCCTTGTTCTTCTCAACTACACCGCATCCCAGACCAGGCGTCGCCGACCAAGCGACCGCGCCTGTTATCGGCTCCTCGTCAAATACAGCAACGTAGTCCATCTTCGTCCTCTACCCCGGTGGATAGCCTCGACTTCCACAGAACACGGGAAGAGTCTGCGATGCGGTTGCTTAATGTCTGGTCTGGCCTTGCGGAGCGGTACTCACGACCTTTGGATGAGGACGACATCGTTGACGTCGTGACAGGAAAGGTGGTCCAGGATCGAGGTATCTTGCGCGGTTCCCAAACTTGCATTGTGGGAGCGTTTTCCGATCCAGCTCAAGAAGATGGGGAGGTCGACCTGGAAGAGGACGAGGAAGAGGAAGAAGATGATAACGATGAATTGGACTGCTTCGTGATTCCGACAATGCGTAGCATCGACGTGCCATCTTTGGATGACCTGAATGCTCGAGATGCCCAGGATCTTAAGGAATTCATGGAGGCTGAGTTGAAGAGAAGAGAGATTTATGGGAGCGAAGTAGATGAAACCGAAGGCTCAATCTGTGAAAGCCAACCAGAAGAAACTCTCGTAGATGAATCCGACCGTGATGCATCTCCGGAGGGCTTGAAGGGTGGAAAAACATCTAACCGGCTCTCCGAACCAATCTATATTGATTCTGGGTCTGAAGACGAACTGGGTGGGTGGGATTTGAAAGAGGCAAGCGCCGTATATCGTCTACGCAAAGTGGAAGACAGCGACAGTGAAATCGAAGTCCCAAACAATACGACGCAGCTGACGCAGTTGTCCCCTGAGATCCCATTTCTTCCATGGACAAGTTCGGAAACTCTACCACGACGTGTAGCAAACCAACGTCAACTACAGACGCCTCCTGCATCAGATCTTTCTGCTATTCCTGATGACTCGTCAGATCATCCCCTGCCTATCTCACCACCACAGTTGTCCTCTCCATTAAGCCAATATGACTCGTCACCCATCAAATCCCGACTGGTTGCTCGAGGGTCGAAGAAGCCTGTTTCCAAGAGAAAGCAGACTATTCCATCACAGGCTCGACCTAAGCATTTGTCACCTCCTATCCCTTGTCTTGACATGACGAAGGTATCGGCAAGAACCCTAGTCGAATCTAAAAATGTATCTCAGACTCCTTCCAAAGCTCATACTCCCAAATCTGAATCTACCCATACGAGGAAGCAGTCTAAGATCTCTAAACAACCAGCCGAACGGATGAAGGAGAAGTGTAAGCAACCTGTCTGCGACATTGAAGTGGCAAACCGCCAACGCGCCTCATCCCGGGTGCCCTCAAATCACAAAGAAGATAAAATTGAGCGGAAACCGCGTCCTACCCCAAAAGCCGAGGGAAAATGGAAGGCGTCATTTGCTGACGAAGAATCCGAATCATCTGAAGAGGATTTACCGCGACATCCCTCCTCTCCGCTCGACCCAAAATCTTCATCACGTAGTCAATCTCAATCTATACGACACTCTGTCTCAAGCACTCCATCCGCCCCGCGAATTGCTGGGTCTTTGCTTGATGACATCGGCTCGTCCTCCAGGAACTCAAAACCAAAAGTAATATCGCTAGCAAAGCAATTGAGTCCTACACCAGGAAAGAAAAGGAAGAGGATCGTGTCGTCAGCTGAAACGGTGGGAGAAATCCGAAGATTATCTCCTGAACCTCCAACCGAAGACACTCGGAAAAACTTTTCCACGTCTCAATATAGGCGTCCATCCAGTAGTGCTTCTGACAAAACCGAGATTGTTAAAGGTATGGATTCATCACATCTAAATATGGAATATTTACTTATGAAATATCATACCCACAGAATCTAACTCAACGCATAAGGAGAAGCGTAAGCGCAATCCTCAGCGACGATCCCACTCAGTTGAGACCGAGTCAGATGATGCCTCCCAAGAGGAGGCAATTGAGCAAGGTCAACGGCACTCAGGTTATGCGTTCCCTTACCTCAATAGGCCATATTACCCATACCCACCGCCATCATACCCACCTCATTATCCGCCTGGCCAACAACGAATATATACCCCACTACAGGATCCCCATGCCCAATACATCATAAATCAAGCCATGCAGCAGATCTTTGCTCTTGGAAGCGGCCTCTGGGTCTCTCCTCCCCCTGGTCATGATTCGATACCTTGTACACCAAAACATCACCGACGCAGTCGCGGAGACCTCCCCGCCCCGCCATCCATGTATTCCACGCCCATGGATCGTCCGCACCCCTACCCATGTTCCTACGATCCAATGCTGTCAAATGCTACGCTTCCACCTTCGTCTCCTGAGGTGCCTTCGTCGCCGCCTGGTATGAGTGCTAATGGCGGACAACCTCGGAGAAAATCGCTTGTGAAACGGAGTCAGTCTAGGGGTAGGACGGTCTCGTTTAGAGAGGAGAGTGATATTCATGTGTTGAGTGGAACAGAGGCATATAGTGATGAAGCTGATTCGCCCACCAGGCGACAGGCGAGTGGTACTGGGCTGAAAAAGTGCAGGAAAAAAGGGAAGGAGAAGGTGCGTGATGAGTGTTGGATGTCAGGCTCGGAATCGGAAACTGAGTCAAGGCCTTCCATTGAACCTCATATTCTGAAGCGAGGGCGGCCACAGACGAGGCATCAGACGCCCGGTCCTAGCCTCCATAAACAAGGTCCAGTATGAGGTGTACGGAAAATACCGTTTGCTCATCAAAGCTGGAGTAAATCTCGTGCCTAGGTGGTGATGGGGATCGTGAGGTTGGACACAGTACTGTCATGATACCTATTGAGAATAGGTGCTTATATTTGACAGAAGACACCGTCAATAGAGGCTTCATAAATTACAGAGACAATTGTATTTCACGTTGAATTATGTAAAAATATCGTCATCCCTTGACCGAGCTTTCACACTACTTGTACAACTTTCTTCTGTGCTCCATTACTGTACCTGCTGAGAAGCTTGTCATGCGTCGTTTCTGTGTCAAGAAATTGGCTGAATGGTTCATGAATTACTCAAAATTCCTCTCAAAGGGCAGCCGCTGGTATCCTCAACTTAATTCACCTTAGGGGTCCGTGCTACTGTTCAAGTGGAAAGCTACCATCTGCCCCTCGAAAAGACAGCCACGAGGAGACATAAACAACCCTAACCCTCTCAATACATTTCTTCGTGTTTGGCCAAGGATCCCACTCTAGCAACGCGCGCCGAGACTGATAGGGTTTCCCTTATCGCATAAGGTTGGCTCATCAGACGGGAATAGTCTCGTCCTAATGTTCCCAACTCACATTGGATAAAGCGTAGCAAACACCCTGGATCTCACGTTATATAAAGTCTTGGGGCCTTCTGTTCCGGGAGCCTGCTCGCTACCATGACTCCCGTTATGAATATGGGCCAGACTATTAACGATGTCTCTTTGAAGACTACCGTAATGGAGAATTACGAAGGACAATACAGCTTCGCTCCCATTGAGGAATCGCAAGTCGCTCGTGCTATGATCAAGAGGTGAATGTGAATGTTACCTTGCTGGTTATGTAGAGTTACGACCGAACGGCTCTGACTAGATACTTCCATACAATGTATGAACGATCTGTGTCCGACATCGTTATCATCGGTGCTGGTAGTGCCGGTCTATCATGCGCCTGGCAGCTCGCAACCATGCACCCAGAAGTCTGTCATCTTCCTTTGCAAGGCCAAGCGCCAGCTCAACAAACTTTGGATCATTAGCTGAAAGTCACCCTCATCGAAGCCAGTGTATCACCTGGAGGAGGTGCATGGCTTGGGGGGCAACTCATGTCGCCCATGGTACATCTGCATCGATGGTATTGAATCTCCCGAGTTCCGACCGATCTCCCCTTACAGATTATTCGTAAACCTGCTGATGGCTTTTTGCGTGAGATCGGTGTTGAGTACGAAGACGAAGGAGCCTTCGTCGTTGTCAAACACGCCGCCCTATTCACATCGACTCTTTTATCTAAAGTCCTCGCAATGCCCAATGTTGTGTTGTTCAACGCCACCGCAGTCGAGGATCTCATTGTTCATGAAGATTACCGTGGTGAACAACGTGTGGCTGGCGTCGTAGTTAATTGGACACTTGTGGCGCTCAATCACGACACACAATCCTGCATGGATCCTAACACTATTACAGCACCCGTCATCATATCAGCCACAGGGCATGATGGTCCCATGGGCGCGTTTTCGGCCAAGCGGCTTATCAGTGCAGGTCTCAAGAAAGAATTAGGTAACATGCGTGGATTGGATATGAACCGTGCAGAGCCAACTATCGTCAACAACACTCGCGAAGTTGTCCCCGGACTTATCTTTGCCGGTATGTTGGCTTTGTTCTCTGGTCCTTGTGATTTACGAACTATGTAAACTGTGTCAGGCATGGAACTCTCAGAACACGACGGATCCAATAGGATGGGACCTACTTTCGGTGCAATGATTGCGAGTGGCATCAAGGCTGCCCATGTGGCTTCGAAAATATTCTCCTCTTCTAAGATCATCCAAGGGAAAGTTGTTGGATAAGAATATGGCTTGGCAGATATTCTCCTCTTCGAAGATCAACAAGGGAAAGTTTTTGATATGAATGTCAACGCGGTCTCACAAGTGTGACAGAAGGATACAAATGACGTAAAAGAAGTTTTGACATTTTTGCTGTATATACGTCAAACACGTTGTAGTCCCTTTTACTTGAAGTTTTGTCTTTCATATCTTACTGTAAAATCTTGACCGGCGCGTCGTTTTCGATACACTGCACATTGTTTGGTGCAATTGCCTTTCACAAACAGTGCCTTTGGCGGCCCGTTGCTTGTCGTCACTTTCTAAAGTATGGGATTTATGCTACCGTCACCCACCAGTTCAATGGAACAAGCACGCGCGTTGATTGAGAAGAAATCAAACATAGAAGAGCAAATTGAAGCCCAAATCTCCATCCTCAAAGCCAATAACTCGACAATGCAGACACCGCTAGTGAACGCGGACGGATTTCCACGCGCGGACATCGATGTATATGCAGTTCGATCAGCGCGAGTCCGCATAATAGAATTACGAAACGATCTGAATGCTGTTACAAATGACGTCGCGAAGGCTTTAGAGTCTATCTACAATCCTGCCAATGCACCGAAAGATTCTCAGCCGGACCCGAGCCGTGCTGAATTACGCCCATTTGCGAAAGTGAACGCAGTGGGTCCAGAAAGTCCAGCGTCTGAAGCTGTGTGCTCATTGATCCCTGCAAAAGGTTTAATTCTGACTTTGGACATCTAGGGACTTCAACGCGATGATCTCATCGTCAAATTTGGCCCTCTTGATTACGGTGCCTGCTCATCTTCATTACAGCCTTTGACTGAGGTGGTTAGTGCAAATGAGAGTGTGAGCCTTTGTTTCTGGTGGATGATCTGTACCTATAAGATTTGAACATCGTCACATGGCAGAAACATATCATTCTCAAGGTGCTACGATCTGGACAGACAGTACATCTTACTTTGACTCCTCGAACCGGTTGGGGTGGTCGTGGAATGCTTGGGTGAGCTTCATCTATCGTCTATCAAGTCTCTCATAGATTGAGCCGAGACTGACCCTTGACTCTAGATGTCACATAGTACCGTATTTATCTGCTCAATGATTTCATCAAGTTTCCATTTAATCGAGTAGTGACTCGTGGCATTGCTTCAGAGATCCTAAACATCATCAGCGCATGGGAACACAATGTCCTTGTTATATCCAATGAACCCAAGTCCCAGACCAAGCCTAGTTCGCTCGTTTCATCGCCTTATTCAGGACGATTGCGATTGCCTTGTTCTATATAGCGAGTCTCTGAGTGCATTTTGGTGGGGTTTGTGGTCAAGGCTTGAGAAAAAGGGAAAAAAAAACGACAGCGAGAACGCAAAGTCTGAATCGATTTCATATTCTGCGATTTGTTGGACTGGATTAAATTGTTGATGTGATTCCTCTTCTTTACCATAACGGAATGACCGGAACTCGAACAAGACTGCATGTAAGCCATTGCAATACAATACTGTAGTGTACGATGAGAAGGCCTACCGTGTCGCCTTCAAGTTTGTTTTTTTTTTTTCGCTGAACTATGTCAAAGTTCTTGTGAGATGATCGGATAGGCAGGAAAACGATAATTTTACAACGATATAGCCACAAATCAAACTACTTACAGCTTCGCCCTCCCAAAAACAATCACAGAATTCGACTTGACCCGTCTACCATCATCACCTCTCGCTCTCCTGACATCCTCAATAGCCGCCAGCATCCCCCCTTCCATGACCCATCTCCGAACGACCTCTGCGTCCGTCTCACAGCTGCTCTCACGGCCGAGATGGGCCCAAATGGCATGCTCCAGAAGGAACGCAGTCGATGCTACATAGCCGGTCAGTATGATTGCGGGGCGCGGAACGAGAGGGGCGATTGGTTTCTGGAGAGAAGCTGTCAGTTCCCCAAGGGCGTTGTGCATGATATCCAGGGGTTCTCGTAGTTGTTTAACAAGATCTGGAGGGCATGATGAGAGGACATCCTTCACCCACTAGAGTGGAGAGTTCAGCCGAGTGTGATGAGCTGAGCTAGCTAAGGGGGGGGAGGGGGGGGACGCACAGAGGCAAAAGCCTGCGTCGTCGCAGGATCCCGGGCGACTCGCGCGAGGTCCAAAGCCAGCACCGTCGTCGTGCCTTCCCAAATTCTGACGCGGGACATCAGCAACGGCACCCCAAGCACAAACAACTTGCAACCAACGTACTTCTCCACCAGCGAATCCCGGATAGAGCGCCCGATACCGTTCTCCTCCATGTACCCCTCTCCTCCGAGTGCAGCCATCGCGTCCTCCATCCCCGCACACGCCTTCTCCGCCGCGAACGCCTTCACGGCCGGCGTGAGCATCCTCAGTCTCCTCATCTCGCCCTCACCCGCGACCCCACACTCCGACTTGCCCATCAGGCCTATCACGCCAAACGTCAAATGCACGAGCGCGCGATAGAGCAGGTTTATCCCTGCGAGCTGCGAGACGTGCAGTGGCGCGTCACGGAGGAGGCGCGTGCCGCCGATGGTGCGCACCCCCGCGTAGGCGGTGGCGACAGCGAGACACTTACGCAGACCGCCGACAGAGGCGATGGCGGACCAGAGACGGGTGATGTTGAGCACCGGCGAGATGTTCTTGATGCCCTGGTTGGGGCTGCCGATGATGTAGGCTTCGGCGGACTCGAGGGAGAGTTCGGCGGTCGGGAGGGTGTGCGTGCCGATTTTGTGCTTGAGGCGGTGCACGAGGATGTTGTTGCTTGTGGAGGGGGGGACGGGGTCGGAGGGGCTCCGCGGGAATGGGAGGCGGAGAGGCACGAGGAAGAGCGAGAGTCCGCGCGAGCCGTCTTGCGTTGATCCTGTTCGTGCTAGGGCGACGGACATGTGGCTGTCGGTGGCACTTGAGAACCATTTGAAGCCGTCGAGGGTGTATGTCGGACCGAGGGCGTTGATACGTCCTGTTGGTGTGGCCACGGTTTCGGTTTGGGAGACGTCAGATCCGCCGGGACGCTGTCGTTTTCCAACGTCAATTCTCTGATCTCTCGGGATATACCTACAAGATGAAAAAGTGTACCTCCGTCATCCATTGTCCAGACGTAAAGGCAAAAGTGGGATCACGACTGTTTGGTATAGCTATGGCACAAACTCGACGAGAAGGATGCAAAAATTGTGCGTACCTGATCAACCGCGGCAAGATCTTCTCTTTCATTTCTTTGGATCCCAACAACTCTATGACGCGAGCTGAACCATCAGTCATGCTCAGAGGACAGAAAACCTTTCCACAAAGATGATCAGCGACCTATCCGATGCATTTTCCGCACGGATGCATACCTCATGCGAATCGCCCACCATTATCATCATCTTCGCAAAGCCATAAGTCCGACTATGTTCCTTGTATTTGCGCTCGTAGAAGATACCCGGGATACCCTCCTTCTGACTGAAGGCTTTGAGATCCCGCCAGCCCTCGCTTGTTTCCAGCTCGTCTATCCGGCGACCCCATTGATTGTACTGGATCAGCCTTGGAGGTGCAGCGCGGCTGCCGCTGCCCATTTCACGGACAACTGAGGATGATCAGTGTCTTCCCCTCTGAGAAGCGGGTCGACGCAACTTGTGAGAACATCTGTGCCGAGGCGTTCGAGATCTGGCTCTATCTCTTCCAATATCCTACACTAGAAGTTACGGACGCGCTGTGTCGCACGAATGGTGGAGATATTCGTACCTCGGTGGCAGGACCCGTCTGAGTAAGGACGAGAGTACGGGATCGGAGGTGTACGGGTTGTCTTCTGGGAAAGGGACCTAAAGAGAGGGTAAGGACACGTAGACGTGTATTGAAGCCCAACTACCTGCTGAAAGCCTTGTTCAATGCGCATGATACGAATGGATGTGTGGGGTCCAACCCTTGGGAAAAGAAAATCATTTGGTTTCGGTTAAGTATGAGGACGTCATATGATGCTGTACAGGGTAGATTACGGCTGACAAGACAAGTGAAGTAGTATATTGGACGTCGCTAGCTATGGAAGAACAGAAGCTACACAAAATACTTGCTATATCGTTTTCCATCAGTTTGAGTGATCAATGGTCGGCTACCCGGCCCGGTTATCCAACTCGTCGTCCTCGACCATCATGTCTGCCTCTGCATGTCTGCGCTTCACCCGGAGGGTAATAACAATCTTACCCGATGTACCACACGCTTTCAATGTTGACACGCATCTACCCAGGTCTGGAAATCATTCCTCGATACCAAAGGTTTGTGTACACTACGATGCGCGTCCGACTCCGCAAGTCTGAAGCCCAAATGACAGGCCATGACACACAGTGTTTTCCAAATGTGACTTGATGCACGACTATTCTGGCAGCGGGTTGACTTTTCTTCCAGCTTGTCATACACGACGCGACACCGGGCACACTGAGCGTTTCCCTCAAGATCGAGCAGTCGAATAGTACGTATGAGGATGTGTGGCAAGGCTGTTTGTTTCTGACAAGCTGGATACCTGCCAGTTAATCGAGTTGGGGTGCGTTGCATGACTGTCCTTGTCTTTTGCCACGATTGATATGAGAGGCTTTGGAAGACAGGTATAATGCTTCTGTAGGCGTGGTGTACGCGACTGATGGGATTGTCTAGTGCATGGTGGCCTCATTTCTTCCCTTACTGATACATTAGGGTCACTAGCCGTGGCCACCAAAGGTCAATACATGACGGGTGTGTCCACCGATCTCGGGACTTCTTTCGTTCGCCCCGCAGGACGGGTCGGGGACGTTCTACATGCTAAAGCTGTCTTGACTGGGATGGGTAATGCTTGGTCCATTTTGGCTGTGTGCGCTCGCCTAACAGGCCAAAATTCCCAGGCAAATCTCTCGCTTATACACGAGTGGACTTTACGGACCCTGCTGGTGAACTGGTGGCATACGGATGTAAGCTGACGCGGTGCTTGACGGGATGCTTGATATTCACGGACATGGCAGATCACACGAAGTATATCGGCAAATCGTCTTTGCACCATGTAAGAAAAGGCCTTCCTACTAGCTCACGGGGCGCTGACTGCAGGGGCATACAGAAGAACGTGAAATTCTCGGAGGACGGCAAAGACGTCATTGAGGGAGAATTCGAGGATGTGGAATAGATATTGTATAGTAGAAATGGAACGAGTTGATGAGTTAAGCGAATGACAAGATCGCGGAGCAACCACCAGGATGGACGAACTGGCGGCGCTGGCACCAGAGGAGCTGCACAGAAAGACACGGCGGACTCGCACATCGGCGTATGCGGCGAGCGCGAGTTCCGTCTCAGCGCGCGCAGACTCGCCGTGCGCCATGCGACGGTACGTGTGCGCCGTTCGGACATGCCTCCACTCACGCACATCCCCAGCCCCGCCCTCGACCGACTGCAAATCGTCGCCCCAACGCCCCGGCGCCACCTCCTCGACTCCTCCGCGTCCCAGCACTGGCTGCACACCCCCCCGCTGTCCCCCGTCTCGTCCCGCGCCCCGTCTCCCGCATCCACCACCGCCTCGCACCGCCGCCCCCGCAAGCACGCCGCCTCTTTCAGCACCCTCTTCGAGCACGAGCGCGCGCACGCGCACGACTTTGCGCCCCCGCACGGACCCAAGGCCCACGCGGACGACACGGGCACGGGCACGGCGAAGCGCTGGGTGCGGTCGATGCACAAGCGCAACTTGGGTGCGTGGGTCGTGCCCGCCGCCGTGTGTGCGGCCGTGCTGGTCAAGGCCGCGCTCGGCCTGGGCTCGTATTCCGGTCTGCTCGTGTCATCTTGGCTGCCGCGTGTCTGTTGTCTGATTGATGCTTGGTCCTACTAGGGAAAGAGACGCCGCCCATGTACGGCGACTACGAGGCCCAGCGCCATTGGATGGAGCTGACGCTGCATCTGCCGGTCCGGCGGTGGTACACGTATGATCTGCAGTATTGGGGGCTGGATTATCCGCCGCTGACCGCGTATGTCTCGTGGCTTTGTGGAATTGTGTACGTCCGACACGTATCGTTTTGTTTCGGGATTTTGAATTCGACGCAGCGGGTCGTGGATCGAACCGTCTTGGTTTGCGTTGGACACGTCGAGAGGGATAGAAACGCAGGGCAGCAAGGTCTTTATGCGGATGACGGTGATCGCGCTGGATTTGCTCGTTTACGTCCCGGCGTTGACAATGTTCGCGGCGACATGGCAAGGGACTCGCTCCAAGCGGACACAGGTACATTATTCTCAGTTTCACAGCCTGCATACTCAATGGATATCGATAGCACGTTGCGCTCCTGATCCTTTTATTCCAACCAGCCTTGCTTCTCATTGATTCAGGACACTTTCAGTACAACTCTGTCATGCTCGGTGCGTCCTGGTGCGTTGCACCATCGAGAGCACGGATCTCAAATACATTCTGTAGGCTTGACACTCCTTGCGCTCAATTTTTTCGCTGCGGAGCAAGATCTGTTGGGCGCTGTGTGCTTTGTCCTCAGCCTTGGTTTCAAGCAGATGGCACTTTACTATGCGCCTGCCATTGGGACATATCTCCTCGCAAAATGTATTTTCCTTGGACCTACCAAAGGGTACGCTTCCCATGTCCATAGCTGCTGATACCATGACCGAGTTCCATCTCGTAGCACCACGCTCTTTGTCCACCTGAGCTCTGTCACGCTCGCCGCGTTCCTTTTGCTCTTTTTGCCTTTCCTCCCGCCATTGGCACCCGTCACGGCCATCCTGGACCCCATTACGCGGATATTCCCTTTTGCACGTGGCCTATTCGAAGACAAGGTCGCCAATGTCTGGTGCGCGTCCAACGTCGTGGTCAAATGGAAGAACTGGGCATCCACTGCGTCTCTGGTCAGGCTTTCCACGGCCATGACGGCCTTTGGGTTCTTGCCTAGTGTCGTTGTGATGGTGCAGGCCGGGTTTAAATTCAGGAACGAGGCCCCAAGGTCCGGCGCCACAGAGACAATACACACGCCGTTCTTGCCGCTGCTGCCTTATGCGCTGCTGAATTCGTCCATGTCCTTTTTCCTGTTCTCGTTCCAGGTGCATGAAAAGACGATTCTGGTGCCGTTGCTGCCCATCACTCTCCTTCTTTCTGGAGCACATGCGTATTCGTCCGTCTACTCGTGGGGTGTACTTGTGAACAACGTCGCTGTATTCAGGTATGTAGCTTTTGGAGGTTGCGATGCTCGAGTTGTGACGGCTGCTTAGCATGTGGCCGCTGCTCAAACGGGACGGACTCGGTGTACAATATATCGCAACTCTGTTGCTATGGAACAGACTCATTGGCCACAATCCATTCCAAGCGCCCAAAAGATCATTCATACAGATACTTTCCGCAGTACGTCGAATCATACTTTTCTGATGATTTTTGATTTTTGATCATGCAGGCGGTGTACACTGCTGCGATCGCGGTACACCTACTGGAACTGGTCATCATGCCGCCGGCACGATACCCCGACATATACCCTGTGCTGAACGTGTTGATCAGCACGCCTGTGTTTGGGTTGACGTGGCTTTGGAGCATCAAAAAAGGGATGGAGGTGGGATGGGCGGTCGGGGGACCGGGACCGGCAAAGGCCGATGGGGCCAGACGGTTGTCTGTGAGTATGCCTGCAGAGGGCGCGCCGGGGAGCTTGCGGCAGACGGGCGGACGGGCGGCGAGTATGGGGTTTGGGCAGGCGAGGCGGCGGACGCGGAAGGAGAGCAGCCGGGCGTCGAGCGTTGTGGGGGACTAAAATTGTAATTTATTTTGTGTTAGACGTGGGTTTGAAGGATGTTATTTGATTTATTTTGTGTTAGACGTGGGTTTGAAGGATGTTATTTGATTTATTTTGTGTTAGACGTGGGTTTGAAGGATGTTATTTGATTTATTTTGTGTTAGACGTGGGTTTGAAGGATGTTATTTGATTTATTTTGTGTTAGACGTGGGTTTGAAGGATGTTATTTGATTTATTTTGTGTTAGACGTGGGTTTGAAGGATGTTTTGCACGCAGCTCGCGCGCTGTGCCGCGCCTCGTCCGCACTCTCGCCACCGAATCCGTCCACTCTGCCGCCGACGACGTCCGGCCGCCACCACCACCGAACGCCCCGGCCAGACCCACGAAGCCCCGCACGTCTCTATACCTGCGCCCGCGGCCAGCAGCGCCCTACAAACAGCCAGCGATGCCCACTCTGCCCCCGACGTTTGGCAGGAACCAGCTGCTCCCTGTGACGGACAGCACACGAGCGCTGCTCGAGTCTATCGTGTCCCAGTTCGACGCACCGATCCGCTATGCATTCGCGTACGGATCTGGGGTGTTTGAGCAGGACGGCTACGAGCCGCTGCTGGGCGGGGACGACGGGCCCATGATCGATTTGATGTTTGCGGTGACACACCCTGCGCATTTCCACTCGATCAATATGCAGCAGCATCCACACCATTACCCGCTGCACGCACGCATGCTCGGGTCGTCGTACGTGTCGCGTGTGCAAGACATCGGACCAGGGGTGTGGTTCAACCCCTATGTGCGCATCAACGGCGTCGTACGTGTATCTGTGCTCTTGTTTGTGCTTCAGTGTTGTTCAAACGCCCTGCGCAGAGAATCAAGTACGGGGTGACGACGGTGGACAAACTGTGCTCGGACCTGCTGAACTGGGAAACGCTGTATCTGGCGGGACGGATGCACAAGCCGCTGCGGATAATCAAGGACGACGCGCGGGTGCGGCTGACGCAGCAGGTGAACCTGACGTCGGCGGTGCGCGCGGCGCTTCTGACGCTGCCGCGGGAGTTTTCGGAGACGGCGCTGTTCGAGCGGATCGCGGGCCTGTCGTACAACGGCGACCCGCGGATGTGGCTGCCCGCGGAGAACCGGGGCAAGGTCGCGAATATCGTGCGGAAGCAGGGCGCGCAGTTCCGCGAGCTGTATCGGAGGCTGGGGGTGGGGCTGCCGGGGGTGCGGTGGGCTGCGGCGGAGACGGTGATTTGGCAGGATACGGGGGCGCTGGCGAGGGCGGTGCATCTGCGGAAGCTGCCGTCGAATTTGCTTGGGCGGGTGAGGGAGCGTTGGGCGCGGAGTTGGGAGTTGGCGGGGGAGGCTGATGAGAGCGCGTTCTGGCTGGCGCTGGGGGGGGATGAGAGGTTGGGGCAGGTGTTGACTGAGGGTGCGTGGTTTTTGTATTTTGTTTTGTGCGCTCAGTGTCTGATGGGGCGTGGTAGAGATGGGAAAGATTGTGCGGTACCCTGCTGCAGTGCAGGCTGTCAAGGGCATCGCGAGTGCAGGGCTGGGGAAGAGCGCCAAGTACAGTGTGGCGAAGATGAGCAAATGGTGGACTGGATCGCGGTGAGGCGGCTTGTGGGGATATATCATATTACTTTGTATAGATAATCATGTGTAGCATTCTATATCATGTAGTCAACCGCGGAACACGACTCTGTTCGCCTGCTCATGTCTGCCCTCCCGCGCTGGCGAAGATGAGCAAATGGTGGACTGGATCGCGGTGAGGCGGCTTGTGGGGATATATCA
>JABCKS010000121.1:3435-38144 GCA_018851325.1 Termitomyces sp. DKA19
GGATCAAACGTACATCCAGCTATGCTTCCCCAGAATCTCAAATGTCTGGCTGTAAGTGGGAGGAAGAAGAAGCGAGGAGAAAAGGAGAGGAAATGATGAAGGACAAGTGACTGGAATAGGAAGACGATGTATGAGGATACAAAGACAGTTGGTAACTCGAGTGTGGATTGAAAGACTAGACTGACGCGTACGGTTTAAGCAAACTATGTTGTCCACCTAGCATGTGACCGTTCCAAGGCGATTGTACCTGGGGGTGATGGGCCAGGAGACCACTATCCGAAAGAATATTCAACCACGTGAGTCACGATAGTTTCAATCGCTCTTATGTCCAATCTACTACACTCCTCTCATCACGTACCAAAGATCACTTAGATCTCTTGTTTTTTTGTTTTTTAGATTGTTCTCACCCATCGGCACTTCTTGAGAAAGAATACAGGTAGGAAATTTTCCGGTATGAATCTAATAGTGGCCAGAGAGCATCCAGAAAGGACATGTGTTCCATTCAAATGCGAGCCGCACTCCTTACTCACCATCAGAATCTATATTTTATGGAGCTGTGCGATCACGGCATGAAGAATCTTGACTTGGCGTTCTACACTTTAGCAAACCATCATTCAAGGCATATCTTGTGTAGCATCAAGCGAGCCCTGGACATCTAGCTTGTAACAACTGAGTTGTCGGACTTTTTCATAGGTCCGCAATGACGTAAGTGCCCATGATCAAGGTTACTGAGCGCAGAAGAATACACGAGACTCTTGCAATCGATTGTTGAGGCGAGAAAGACATGCGAAGTGAAGATATACCCTTTGTGAATAGCAGCATCAGAGTCCTGCGGATCTCTTCTCAGCATCTAGCAAGATACAACAGGCTGATTCAAAAAATTAATATCAATTAACCAAGAGTTGACTGACGTCACAGATTTGGACACTGTTGGGATATCGATTGCGCCCACTCGCCTGAATCGACATTTTGAATAACGGACAAGGGTAGGGTTTGGGTCTACCAAGGATTTTAGTTACAAGTGATTGCCAGTCCGTTATATATTGATACTTGACGAGCTGTTGTTAATTTGGAGTTGGGCTGAATGGTTCTCTTGTACCTAAGTTAGGTGGCGTTATGTGATGAAATAGGCAAATGAAGACCTTTCAACCTTACGTGTTACTTGTTGGACACCTACTGTGGCCACCGGAAAGCTTACATTGTCCCCCATCACATTCCCCTTTTCTCTTTTTCACATATCCATTGTCTTCAATGGCCATTGTCCCATTGTTCCCTTACGACCCTATTCCACATCGCGTACATATTATACGAACCTTCGCTATACGATACCCTCAGCCGATAATACGAGACTGAGGGTAAGTCCTTATCTTTATTGTAATAGTTCCTACTAACAGATGACGTACCATATTTATTAGGAATACTCTGATTAGGTATGGTACATCAATACAGTCGATTATACGAGACTGAGGGAATACTCTGATTAGGTGCCTAAGTTATAGTTCTAACATTACTGCTGTATCAGACTCGGACAAACCCGAAGATTTCGAAACAGACATCTCGACAGAATATGTCAATGTCGACCAGTCACGACATGTTGAAGATACATATATTAGACAGGATGAAATGGCGAGTGCTGCCGATGGGTGACGCGATGCTGGGATTTGAATTGGATATGTTGTAGTCCAGACACTTGTCCTTCAAGTTTCACTCTGCTGCCAACTAATCCTAAGGCTCTATTCCCAGAAGCTTCACAAATACATCGTTTTCCATTGCTAGCAAGGTTTTCTATCGCTCTGGCAGGCTTTCCATAAGCCGTAACTTGCCTCAACGAACGTGAACAACGTGACGGTTCCATCGACGCGACGCGACTGAACTCATAAGCATTCGTTGCAACGATCAAGCGTTTGGGACACAGCTTGCCGCCGGGAAGGCATCAGTCATCGCGACATGACCCGACAAATGGAGACATTCAAGGGCTCGTGGGTATCGGTCACTATTATCATTATTACAGAGAAACCCCCATGTAACAGATCACTATCTACGCCAGTCGGAGAAGCCGGAAGGTGAATGTCCATTGTCCATGTGTATACATGTAGATAAAGATCTATCAATTGGGTAAACAGACGTTAAACGAAGACTGTACTGCTGAAATAAATTGCGATGATCATGGCAATGGTATATCTGAAGAACAAAGGGACAAAAGATTGCAACTATGCTCGAGCTACCTTGACTTGGGGTGTGGTTACCGACGACTTGATCGTCGTAATAGTCGCACCTCCATGTGTCTTCTGTGTCGGAACCGCTGGGGGCTTGCGTCTCTTCGGTGGTGGCGGGGGCGGCGCGGCACGGTGCAGAGGGTGCTCCCCGGCATCCGGGACGGCGTGCAACGAATTTGTTGGGGGAATAAGTTGGTGGTGGTGGTTATAAAAGCCTGCATCTATATGGGGCGCTGGTGGGTGTCGCCTGGAGTAATGCCCATCCATCAGTACGGAATTGGCTGTACTTTGACGTTTCGGTAGTGAAGGACGGTTGGAGTGGGTGGGCACAGCATGGGCTATCCCAGAAAGGCTGGTGACACTCGCACTGTCAGCGTTGATACGCAGAAGATTGTCTACACCAGGCGAGCGGGGTGTTTTCAATGGATCTACCCGCCCTCGAAGATTTTCAGCACTTCGACTGACTTTCAGCGTTCTGGAATTTAACCGCTGTAGCTGTGCGGCAGCCGGTGTATTGGTGCTTAACGCAATGGGACTCTTCATAGCGATCTCGAGTTCAGGAGAGACTGACTTTTGGATGGAAGTGCCTTGTTTTACTTTCGTGAGGTTGACACACCAGTCACCGCTCAGGCATCGTTCGACAAGTCGCTTGGTGGTAGGATTGACGTCCCTGACCTTGGAGTTCGCTACAAGAGATTCAAGGGCATAAACAATTTGTGGACGTTTGTATGGTATATCACGCAGTTGTGTTTTCACGAGAAGAGGATGCAGAACACGAAGGTACGTGTGCCGTAACTGTGGAATGATCAGAAGTCCAAATGACATATATATTATGTATACTCACTGATTCACTGTCTTCGTCCAAGTCAACAAGCTCACGAAGAAATACGTCGACCAAAACACAGAGGTCATTTGTATAGAAGTATTCTGACGTTCCTTTTGTCGTAAAAAGAACATAAATGAACTTGAGAACCAACAGCTGCATGCAAAGGTCTTCTGGTGCTCGCCCTACAAAAACAGGGCTCAGACGCAATTTTTTCACGGTATCGACACCGCTCACCTGCACGATTGAGCATAAAGATCATATTCTCGCCGAATGTTTTGCTCGACCCAAGGCGACGTATAAAAACATTAAGCACCCTGTTCTTCGGCTGCGCTTCAATCGTGGGTTGTTCCATTTGGTTACCAAGAGACGCAACCATGAACTGTTCGTTAAGCGATACCTGTGTCATACTCGAAGTCAATGACATAAAAGAACGTGGCCAACAGTTACTTACGATCAACTTGATCACACTATAGTTAAAGGTTTCGTCGTGCATGTGTCGGGTTTGTTCCACGAGGTCAAACAAATAATCAATAAACGCATCGTCAAAAATACCTAGAGACACAGTTAGTAAGTAACTCTTGACCTTGACTCAAAGCTAATCACGTAAATCTTGAACAGAAAGTGTCTGTACACGACAGACTTCATAAAGTAACTGAACTCCCAAGCTCCTCAATTTGGCTTCAATAGGAACAGGCACATGTGTCAGTCTCTCTGAACGTCCTGTAAGTCCGAAGTATGCGTCTTCGACGTCAGGGTCGATATCCAGGAGGATGTGATCGATGAGAAGCGGCAGAAGAGGTTGCCATCGTTTATGTGAGCGAAAGAAATCACTTTTCCGGCGTCCATAGCATAGTAGTACGTTGTAGAAGATGAACTGGGCATGAGGATCCGTTTGCTGATGTTACATTCGATATTTTGCTCGATCCGAAAGCAAAAGCCACGCACTGATTGAAGATCGCCCACCAGATTCTCACACATGCGTTCAGAATGAAACTGAAAGAGTTCGGAGTCCATGAGGAGTTCGCATGCATGCTCTAGTTGTAAGGGACTCTGCAGATATTGTTCTAGGTAGCTCACTGAGTGTTTCGTGATTTGTGGTCATTGGAGATAGACGACGAACCATGATAAGCTGAACATAGTGCTAGAGACCTTCTTAGAGTCGAATCCAGGAGCGAAAGAGTAGGAATATCGTTTTGACCAAAATTAAGCATGTCTTCAAGTTCTGGGCGTAGATATTAGGGTAGTTCACGAGATAGACGCTCCTGACATACCGGACCAGAATTGTTGAGCATTCTCAACAAGGTACACTATACCCAGGTCATCCTCCATCGTGATTCCTGCAACGATGCCATTGCTGTTAAGCGGCATCGTAGAGTGGATCAGAGCGAGGTTGGCGCTTCAGCATCTGTCAAAAACAGGTTTAAACCTTAACCAGAAGGCCGGGATATATATCCACTTATAGGCACTTCCCCGATCCTGTAAACGATCAAATTAATCTAAGTGTGATCTTCCAAACTGCAAGCCTATTCAATCCAGATATATAATCGCATCCTTTACTCGATTACTTCCTTTGACTGCAAAAACATGGATCATCATTTAATATAAAGTCTCATGTCAGCAGAACTGACTGGTGCAAAGTCTTGAAGGACTAATGATAGAGTCTGATCGTTCCCAACAATCAACAGGAACTATATGAAGATGTGAAATCAAACGAAAATTTTTGTCATACCGCTATTGAGTTAGGCAGCCGGAAATTTTTCATGGACTCGGAAATAGTCAGACGCCTGACCTATAGTGAGTGATTTAGACCTGTCACAAATAAATGACTGTAACGTTTCCGTTATGATTTGTGCAACTTATGATTCACACCACGTAAGTCAAAACCAGTCGTTGGATTGATCTACATAGTATGAAGTAAGGCACTGCCTTACATAATAGTGTAACATACAGTATAAGGGCAGTGTCACCTGACACTGCCAAGTGAGTAATAATAAACTAATTGTTATGACCATGCCTTTGGCATGGATGCTTGGTCTTAGTCTCAGTCTTTTATATATATTATTTATGCAATTCATCCAAAATGTCACAATTACAATGCTATTATCCAAGTACAAAATTATCAAGTGGGCCTTGATTTCAAAACTCAATGCTTAGTCCTGGCTCTAACCTCACTGTGCTCAGTTAGAGCCTTGATTTTCAAACCTCCAGCCCCAACTTTGCTGTACTTAGTTAGAGCCTTGATTTCAAAACTCAATGCTTAGTCCCAGTTCCAATTTTGCTGTACATACTTAGGGCCTTGATTTTAAAACTCAATGCTTAGTCCCAGTTTCAACTTTTCTATGCTCAATTAGCTTAGTTAGAAAACTTTAATACTTAGCTTCAGTCTTGACTTTGCTGTAATTAGTTAGAGCTTTAATTTCAAAACTTAGAACTTAGTCTCAGCTCCAAATTTGCTGTACTTACTTAGGGCCTTAATTTCAAAACTCAATGCTTAGTTCTAGACCTAACATTTCTGTGCTCAGTTTAAGCCTTAATTTCAAGACTCAATACTTAGTCTCAGCATTTCAAAACTTAATACTTAGTCCCAGCCCCAATTTTGCTGTACTTAATTACCTTCATTTTAAAACTTAATACTTAGTTCTAATTTTGCTGTACTTTATTAGGACTTTGATTTCAAAACTTGATGCTGAATTCCAGTTTCAACTTTGCTGTACTTAGTTGGAGTTTTAATTTCAAAATTCAAAACTTAGTCTTAGCATTTTAAAACTTGATACTTAGTCCTAGTTCCAACTTTGCTTTACTTAGTTAGGGCCTTGATTTCAAAACTCAATACTTAGTCCCAGCATTTCAAAATTTAATGCTTAGTTCTAGCTCTAACTTTGCTATATTCAGTAATTCAGTGGCTCTATATATGTATTTCAGTGGCTCAGTCTTCACAACAAGCTATATTCAATGTTATTTAACACTAATTAATTAACAGATAGGCTGATACATACTTTTCTATTCTAAAGATAATTTTTTCAGAATTTTAATAACTTGAAATATATTAATAGTGGCTGATATAATGTGATATCTAGTATATCAATAGCCTAGAATTGTCAAAGTCTCACTAATAAACTAAATCCAATATTAGTTGACACTAATCAAGTAATAAATAGGTGAATATATACTTTATTGTACTAAAAACAATTTTTTAAGTATTTTAATTAGTATATAAATATGGACATATAGGGAAAAACCAAAGTTTTTGATGCTATCATACTGACAAATTTTAGTCAGCTGTAATAAATCTTACATATACACCAAGTTTCTTTCTTTTTTCCAGGGGGTTTTAGCTTCAGTTATAAATAGAATTATTATTGCAAGTGGCAAAAATTGTTATTCTTAAAAAAAGAAAAATGTTATATCATTTCTTTGTCAGCTTTTTGTTTTGGAAAAAGTCATTTTCCATTGTCTAATGTCTTTCTCCCTATGAAATATATGTATTAGAAATAACATAATATATTTCTTTTCTACTTTCTCTAAGAGACACAACTTTTAGCATCTGCAGTGTATATAAACAATATAGAGAGCAAGATAATGGGGGGTTAGGGCAACAATCCATTATATATCCCCCTTTTGCAACTGTCAAAAGTTGCATACATAATTAGTCATTAAGACTATATAACAAGGTATTAAAGATAAAATACAATATTTTACTTATGAAGTGGCACTTAAACCTCTAAGGTTCCTATATAGTGAGTATAGATAAGACTAGAAGGTCCTACAGATATTAGTAGGTATAATATACATAAGTGCATATGCCTAATATATATATATACAAATAGCTAAGAGTATAAAATATATTTGGAATCTGATATAAGTTGCAAACTATATACTATAATTCAATTACAAGCTTTCTTTGTTTATTACTATATTAGTCTAAGTCTTGAAGACAACATGAGTTGCCTTATTTAAAGAGCTAGGCTCTAATTCAGAGGTGTTAAAAGTAGTAATATTAGTCACTATTACTATTTGTCAAAAAATCTATTCAAGTTAGACCCTATTCTTGTTTCTTTTATACTGAGCCATTGTTGTATCCCCACCCTTCCATTGTTTGATGACAAGTACCTTCAAACCAAAACTATACAACAGCACTACTTTGGAGTGGCTATGCCTCAAAAAGCTAGAGATTAAGAGCAAGTAAGATAAACTTCCATTTTTAAGATTAGACTCTGGACTTAGTATTAGATAGTGTTTTTATTAGAAGCTTTGAACTTAATTTTTTGAACACTGGCATTAGAAATCCTCAGATTTGTTCTCTTTAAATCTTTTTTTATTAGGTAAGTAGCTACACTTCTAGAACTTCTTATAGACATTGAATATACTTTGAATCTCTTTCTTCCAGTTATGTAACTAAGCTACTGCCTCTAGAGGTTGCTCTTACTATTGGAAGACATTCTACTAAGCTATGTGGCCTAGTAGAATATTTCCCAATATAAAGTAAACTTGACTAAGCTAGATGGCCAGCAGATCAACCTTGATAGTAAGCAATATGTCTAGTAGTGAACTAGCTAAGCACTATAAAGAATATTGATGAAGTTGAACAAGAAATATTATTAATACATGGTTATTGACTCTGGCAATTCTAAAACATAAGAAAGTAGACATCAACCAGATAGTTTGAGTTTACTTTATATTAGGAAACATTTCTCTAAGCTGCATAGCTTAGCAGAATGTCTCCTAACACTTATAGTAGAACAAGTCTCTTATTTTAGTCTAGAAGCTTGTAATAGAGCACATATCATCCTATTATTTCAACAGTAATTCAGTTTATTTTAATTAATCATATTATTATTATTACTATATTCTAATAGTGTCATATGACACTATCTATAAATACTATTTCTATAATTATATAAAGCAACACCTTACTTTATGCTTTACTAAGTGTTATAACTATGCCTTTAGCATAGATACTTGGTTTTAGTCTCAGTTTTATATATATATTAGTTATATAGTCTATAAACAATGTTACAATTATAATACTACTCTTTAGGTATGAAATTAGGTTCAAATTTAATTCTCAGTTTTAGCTTCAATTTTAATATACTTAGTAAGAGTCTTAATTTCAAAACTCAATGCTTAGTTCCATTCTAACCTTTGCTATGCTTAGTCAGAGCCTTAATTTCAAAACTTAATACTCAATTGTAGTATATGAAAACTTAATGCTTAGTTCTTGCCTCAATTTTACTATATCTAGTTGCTTGGATTTCAAAACTTAATGCTTAATTTCAGTTCTAATTTTACTATACTTAGTTAGAGCCTTGATTTCAAATTTCAATGTTTATTTTCAGTCCTAACTTTGCTGCACTTAGTTAGAGCCTTAATTTCAAAACTCAATGCTAAGTTCCAGTTCTAACTTTGCTATACTTAGTTAAGGCCTCAATTTCAAAACTTAATACTTAATTCTAGCATTTTAAAACTCAATGCTTAGTCTCAGCTTTAATTTTAATCTACCTAGTTAGAGTTTTATTTCAAAACTCAATGTTTAGTCTGTTAGGAAATGCCCTATTTCATTCATTTTCATTTCATCTCATCTCATCTCATTTTGCCTCACTTTGTTTTACCTTAGAGCTATGGCCCCACCACTATTCTATGAGACACATATCACAAAGTACATATAGTGACACAATAAGGAGAGCACATGACTCTAATCCATAAGGTTAAGGTTACATTACATACTTGCATCTCACTTTACTTTATTTCATTGCACTACATTTCACCTTATTGCCTATTACTTTCTTATACAATCTGCTAGTTGGATCAAGGACATTAATATATTGGTAGGTGTATGTGACTCCACCAACTACTATATAGTTAGTCTCATAGTGCAGAGAGGATAGAAGGCCATACTAGACAAAGGGAGTCCTTAGACTTGATCTCTTTAGATTTTTCTTTACTAGATAGATAGTTAGTTTTGTAAATATACCAATTGTTGAATATATCTCTTTGCCAGCTGTGTGACTGAGACACTGCCTCCAAAGGTTGCCCTAACAGTAGATCAAGTCTCCTCACTTAGGTTTGGAAACCTTTTTAGCTGTTAGAGTTAATCTTACCTTTAGAAGTCCTTCCTCACTCTGTGTTCTTTTCATCTGAGATCTTTATAACTACTTCAATCTTGCTAGCAGATTCAAAAGATGGGTCTAACCCTCAGAATAATGCTTGGCACTGCTTGTTACTCCTAAAGACATAGGTGCAATCTACCTAAACTTTTTTTATCCTTTACATCAATAAGCTTGCAGGCTTATAACAATTTAATAAGACCATTGTCCACTCTTTACAAACCCTGTTAGATCACTTACCTCTTCCTTCTCCAACTCCTCAGATAATCCTTTCCTTCTTTACAACAGCACTATTGAACTGTTTTAGCCTTATAGTGGTAGCACAGTCAAAAATACTCCAATCAGCACTTTCAGAAACTTACAATAGCAATTGAAAGACTAAGAAGTGCTTTCTACAATCAAGCATTATATATATCCAGCTGAGCAGTAAGGCCTTTGCTTCAAACAAATTGAAGATCACTTGAATTCTCTTGAATATAAAACTGGGTCACATTTTCATATACACATTGTCCTTTTTTTAAAGGGTTAGTAGAGTATGCAGCTTTACAGACTGGAATGCATTTGAATATGAGTTTTAATCCAAGTTCTTCTTCTTGAACTCAGCAAAGACAGTAGTGCTATCCCTCCAAGATTAGAACTAGTATGGATAAGAGAAGAAGTCATTGGACAAATACATTGACTTCTTTCAAGCTCTAATAGAGTAGACTAGGTTTTGGGATAGGTTGTAACTCTACCTTATATTCTAAGAGAGACTTTATCCATCCCTTATAGATAAGATCAACAATATGGCAGAGGGGCAGCTTGATAATGAGTGAGTGGAAATTTAGTATAAGGTAGCTCACAAATAATAGCAGGCAGCAGTAGCATACTAAATAGCACTGGGTTTGGAATGCTTGGAGGATTTAGAAGGTTCAGAGGTACCAGGAATTAAAGTGGCATTCTGGCTCTGAGGACCCAATTGAGGTGAGGATGAGCAGGACCAGGTTAGCTATATTAGAGTACCCACTTCAGCTCTATAAGTTTAGCTTAGAAACATTGTCTTCTATATTGTTATATTATTACCTCCACTCCATTGTAAAATTCCTTGGAATTAAAGGTAAAGCTAGAAACAATAGACACTCAACAAATTCTAAGTATGATAGCTCTGCTGGACAGTGGAGCCACTAGTCTTTTTCTTGACACAGAGTATGTGAAGCACTATTGCCTCATCATATGACTCTTATTACACCTAATCTTAGTCTATAACATTGACAATACCCCCAACAAAGCTAAATATATTTACTCTATAGTGAATCTAGTCCTCTATTATCAGAGCTACTTGGAATATACTATTTTTATGATTATCAATCTGGGAAAGCAGGATATGATCTTGGAGTTTACTTAGCTCCAAGAACACAACTTAGAGATTGACTGAACAGAGGGAGCAGCAAAGATGAGCCATTGTCTGTGTTGCTGTGCTACCTATACAGAAGAAGTCTGAGAGAAATGTAGAGCAAAGATCTATGAGCATGTAGCTATATATACTTATTATGCTGGTCCCTTTCCTTATACTGACCTCAATCTGTTGAACCCTCCCTTGCTAGCATTCCCTTATAGAGAGGCTCTCTATAAGGATGTCAGAGGAATTGAATATAGTAACTAAGAGGAAGGTAGTGAAGTAGGAGAGTTGAGCTATATTTTAGATCTAAAGTCTCTAAACAAGGCTATTGGAGTAAGAGATTGGATTTATGCTACCACTCTTTGCTCTCCTCTAACCAAAGTGGAGATAAGGGCTAGTTTGAGCTACAAGCCTCACTTCCTTCCCTTCTTCAATGACTAGTCAAAGCTCTTGCAGCAAACTCAAAGCCTAAGACCTTTGGCAGTATAATCCTTCAATACCTTTAAAACTTCAAGAAAGTATTTGCCAAGGCATCCTTTGAGTTTCTGCCTAAGTATAAGTAATAAGACCATATTATAGAGCTGGTACTGAGAGCTAAGCCATTGAGCTGTAGAGTCTATCCATTTATGCCACATAGGAGAAATGTAAATTGTATGCTAAAAGTATTAATTGCTTAGGTCATATCATAGATACACAGGCTATTCACTCAGACTCAGATAAACTTAATTGTATTTGAAAGTAGTGAACACTATATAATTATAATAATATCCAATGTTTTATTAGACTAGTTAACTACATAGATAATTTCTTACTAGATATGACCACTTATACTGATCTTCTTAAGGCCATGACCTAGAACAGGTCCTCATTCCACTAGCAGCTATTACACTAGCAGTGCTTTGAGATGATTAAGCAAATTTGTACTAAGATGCCAATTGTTCAACTAATCAATTTGTGAATTGACAAGCCAATATGGCTCATTTGCAATGCATCAAAGACAGGCATAAAGGCCATATTTGGCCAAGGAAAAACCTGGAAAATATATAGACCTGCAGAATTTATATCATACAAATTCATAACTGTACAACAGAATTATGTAGTACATAAGTTAGAAACACTCACTATTCTAGAAGCCTTCCTAAAATAGGAGGATAAGTTGATGGGCTATAAGATCTATATCATTATAGATCACAAGGCCTTAGAGTTTTTCAAGACTTAAGTGTATTTGTCTCTGTGACAGCATTAATGGTAAGACTATAAATTATAATACTAGTTTGACATAACCTTTGTCAAAGGAGAGCTGAATAAGATCATAGACTGCTTGTCACAATATTTTGAGAGTGATATGTATCAGGATATTTACAACATCCATAATATTGTCTGAGCAAACAAGCAAATCAACCTTGAGAGCAAAAACTTGTCCCTGCATTGGTTCTAAGAAATAGTGGAATATCATATTGAAATTTCAACCATGTAGGCCTGCAAACTGTGCCATAGCAACTAGCTTAAAAAGCAATTAGAAACACAAGACTTTGAAGCTCAAGGTCTTGCTAATACACAGCTAGAAATAGAATTGTCATCCAGTGAGGACAATCTGACAGTTAGACAAGTACTAGATATTTCTAATCCTAGTGCTGGAGCTATTGATCCAAGATATATACAACTATATGCATATATTTGACAAGAATGTTCAAAAGATCCTTTTTTTGTCAAGATACTCAACAAACCCAAAGAGCATCCATACTTTGTCATCAAGCAAAAGCTCATTTACATGGTGAGCACTGTCAATATAAAGGTGCTTTGTATACTTCAGGAGAGATTGTTAATTATGATAATACTAGAATAAGCCTATAACATTGTTGAGCACTTTGAATACTAAAAGATACTCAAATATATACATCAATTATATTGGTGGCTACAGATGGCCAAGAAAACAAATCAGGCCTGTACAACTTATGAAGTCTATTACCATTTGAAGATATCAAACTAGAAATCAGCAGAGAAGCTGCATTTACTTTCTGTCTCAGTAAAATCCTTGGGACTCTATTGGTATAGATTTCATTGGACTATTTCCTGAATTGTATGGCTTCAACTACCTCTGAATAGTTATCTGCCATATGACCAATATAGTCCACCTTATTCCAATAAATACAATAACAAAAGCATTGGAACTATTGTGGATTGATTCAAGGAGATAGTATGTCTATACAGATTATTTAGCTGGATTGTAAGCAATCAGAACTCTAAGTTTACTTCCAAATAGTGAAAGGAGTTGCATAAACTGCTCAAAGCAAAGTTGCTCATGTCAACTTTATTCCATCTACAGACAGAGTATACAAATCAAAATGTTGTACAAATATTTAGAGTATTTGTTTGTCCTGATTAGAAGGACTGAGTCAACTGTATACCTATAGTGAAGTTTGCAATTAATACAAGCATGTTGAAGACTATGGGGTATATGCCCTTTGAGCTTAATAGTAGATATATGGTCTTAATGATCAAGGAACTTTGTATGAATGAGGTCATCTATTAAGAAGTTAGAAAATTTGTACAGACCAAACTAATAAACCTATTAAGTGCCCACAATGCAATTATTGAGGCTCAGGTCTTTCAGATATACTATATAAATAATTGATGAAGTGAGAAATCAGCAATTAACAAGGATAGCTTAGTGTATCTGTCTACCAAAAATCTGAATCTGCCTAAAAGACAGGCAATCAAGCTGTGCCTTAATTGGACAGGACCATATAATATCCTGGAGGCTGAGCCTAGCACATCAAACTATGTGCTTGAATTGCTAATGGCATTGCAGACACAACAAATCATACTGAGGTTTCATGTATTGCTAATACAACTTTATTTGGCAAACAATGATGTACTGTTTCTAAACTGTGTGATGCCAGAGCTGTATTATTTTGGCACAACCAATGACTAGAAATAGTTTGTAGATGACATCATAGGTCATCAGTAGACTCAGTCAAGAGACCTCAAACTAGAGGTGTACTGGAGTTTAGAGAACACTATATAGGAGCTCCTATTTAACTGCAGATTGCTGGCAGCAATAGATTAATATTCTGATTTATAGGGCATTAAACATCTTCATCAGCTTATACAATATATATAGAGCATATGGGGGCCAGACTTTAGGCTAAGTCCAAGTGACCAATATGGATATGTAGTTGTATTGACTACAGCAATCTCTGTATCACATATATATGGCTGAAGATATGTAGTTATTTATCTGCATAGTAGATTTTAGAGAGTTTTTTTCTATTGATTGACTTTTATTTATAACATGTTATAACTATATTGACTTGTTGAATATATAGCCTTGTGGGACCTGCCTAGGCCTAGACAGAGTTTCCAGAACTCTAAAAGGAGGAGGAAACCTATACAAAGTCAAGTAAAGTACCTATAGCAACAACCAAGTAAACAGTATATGGCTATAGTCTATCCAGGCTATGAGAAGCTACTTCCATATCAGATGCCTATCTATATGCAAATAGACATAGATGAAGAGGAGTGCTACAAGTGCCAATTTAAGGAAGTGCACTATGAATATATACATCAGCTAAGGCTGAGTTGGACTCAAGCATTGGTTTAGTCATATATATACATAGTAGCACATCTACTAATTAAAGAGTATATGCTACAAATGCAAATAATAGTGGGGACAAAAGTGCTGATATGCTGCTTAGAGGCAGCAGAGCAACCAGTGCCTATAATAGCTTCATTTTTGCAAGACGATCTTGCAGTAATGGTAATAGAAAGGTTACTTGACCAAATCAAGCTTATGAAAAAGCAGCATATAACAGTGCTGGAGCAGATGGATTGTACTACAAAGCATAAGTTTCTATCCTATGAGGTATCAAGTTTGAAGCCTAAACAGGCTAGACTATAACTACTACAAGTAGACAAGACTGCTCAGGCAGTAGTGCTCATAGTAGCTCATATAGCTCTTATAGTAGAAATAATACTACTAATGATACTTGCATAGCCTATAGTCACACTAATTAAACAGCTAGAAACCACCATCATATAGACACTAAACATGCTATTAGCTGAGATCTTGCTAGAACAGTAAAACAAGGAGATAGAGGAGGCCTCACTTTTATAAGGAAATATGTAGTTAGCAGAGGCAAGTGCTCCAGTAGAGGCATAGGCCTTAAAGGTAGCAGGTCCCTCAATTTAAGGACTTGCCACCTCAATATATGCTCCAGAGGCCCCAGGGCTGCAGAAGCATCATCAGAGACACAAGCCTCTTCTTGATATGACCAAGATAGAGATTATGAGCTTTCCTATAAATATGTCAGTATGGGCAGAGCCTGTACAACTATTGTTCATGTATACAATTGTGGTTCCTATGCTACTAGCACAGTTTAAAGTAGTTAAATTAACTACTGACCCACATATACCTACACTATACAATGGGTTAATAGCCAAAGCTGTGGCTACTAGCAAAGGAAAACAGTGAGCTGTCCTAATAAGGAGGATGAACATAACTATAGTCAGTCATCTTTAGAAGCAAAGAAAGAGAAAGAGAGCAAAATGTCTACAATGCTTCTAATATATAACTCATAATAAGAAACTTGCCAAAAAGAAAGTGAATAAAATACAGGTAATAGCCACTCTAGCTTATAGGACACAGAATGATTTTTTGAGGTGAATCCCTAATGGATTGGGGGTGAAATTGTGGAGGCTGCTTGATGTTGAGTGGCTCAACTCATGTTTCTATAGGGGTCTAGGCTCCTGCTTTTACTATTTGTACCAGACAAATACTGTCTTTGTTGGTGCCAATACTAACTATACAGCCACTTATAAATATTACTCCAGTCAAGTAGCAGACATGCTATATATAATAATATATAAGTTTGTATGCAGAGAGTTTCTCAGTATACCATATGAGCTGGAAAGGCTTTATAAGTATTATGCAAACCTACATGTGCCCTACTATAACTATATGGTTGCATATATACTAATGACAGAGCTGCAGTTATTTGCACAGCACACCAATCTTATGCTGCATAACTGTACAATGCAGCTCCTCATATCTGATCCTGTCTATTAGAAGGTTTGTCAACCCAATGCAAGGGCCCAAGAACCTGCCCCTTATCAAGAGCCATCATATTTCCTTATGCTTTATATATATAGAAGAGGATGGCACCACTGTACTGTACATCATATGTATGCCTAATCTAAAGAGGCTATTTAACCTTGATCAAATAGCATAGTATGTACTGATTTATAGTTGCTCAGGGTTGGAGAATACCTGGCAGAACATTGTGGTAGACTTTGCCTACTAGATACACTAGCAAACTCTCTTTGGGTTTACACTTTACAAAGTACTCTGTACTAACAGTGCAGGAGAAACTTCTCTTATTCACCAGCTTGCACTAGTTATGGCACACTCTGGGCTGTATTATAAAGCAGCTACCATATATAATGTAGCTAATCTGGGATATCCATTGGTGAGCCAGTTTGGAGCCTAAATTGAGTTACACCAAGTCCATATACCCAACTATCAGATATAAAATTTTTCTATCAATAATGCAATTTGCATCTTATTGCATAATTGAATTCTGCTAGATTAGATGGGCCATACTTATAAATATAGCATAGTTTACCTGGAACAAGAGTTTTACCAGCCCACCATGTCTCTCAACATCTTTAAAGACATTGACAATAAGCACATACAGTGCCTAGAAGTATATAGAACTCCACTGGCCATTTCAGAGTGGAATAGATTGCAAGAAATATCCAAAGAGGATCACTACTACTTCCTCTTCAAGCATGCAGAAGAAAGTATGTCTAACATTTTCCCCAAAGCTAATGACCTCTATTATTATATTGGAATGAACCTGAATGCAAGTTAGCTCTGGAAACAAATACTAGCATATAGTACCATGCCTACTATTGGAGCTACAACTAACATTGCACTAACCAATTGTAATATGGTAGATGTAACTACTGCTAGGAGCCCAATGACCTTATTGAGGATAGACTTGGAGCCCCTCCTCCCCATAACTAACATTACAGCTGGGGAGGAAGCAAAGATAACAGATAAGAGTAGATTGTGGGTGAGTGCAATGACAGGCTAAAAGGCCTTTTTTGTATGTTATATATCTAAGTAACTTCAAGTCCATGAACTCAAAACATGTTACTGACAGTGTGCATGCTTAACAGCATATTTCTTTGTTTTTATATGAATAATATAATATATAGTGTTTGTAATACCAATGTGTACCATATTTTACTATACCAATAGTGCTTGTGGGTAGTGAGAATCATTGCCCATGGTTAAATAGGCTACTCTGTAGAGTGACAAGTTGTAGTACTGCTAGAGCAGTGGAAAGTGGCATTGGTTTGGCATATAGGTCTGTAGCATCATACCACTATACTTGGCATTAAGTTGATGCCTGGGTACAACATTTTACTCTCTCTAGACTGACCATTGGGCTAAAAGGGGGGTATGTAACCCAGTATTTACCCTAGGCTATTTCATCACTATGACATTGTTGTTAGTTTATGTATGTCAGTAATGTGCATCTGTAGATTATATAAGGACAATATCTTGTATTTCATAACATATTTAGTCTAATCTGATATTTTGGTCTGATTCAGCTACTGCATGATACATACAAGATTGTTCTATCCATAGCCAATGGCTATATAAGGCCTTGCAGTTTGTAATGCTGTCATTGACAGAGCTCTCCTCTGGCTATAAAAGGTGGTGCATTTAATGAATTTTGCTTAAGCATTTTCAAATAACTGCCTTAATTAGCAATGCTCAGAAGTTGAGGAATGTGCATAATGGGAAGGGACTGTGACTGTGCCTAGCAACTTGGGTAGTAATATCAGATGAGAGTGCTAAAATAGTTGGCTAGTCAATGAGAGCCAACTTATATTTGCTGTAGCTATGACTTAGAGAGTGATTGCCTATGAAGCTGATGTCTGCTCTAATGCATAATATTTGAATAATAGTATTTACAAGTATGTAATCTGGGTATTCATATAGTTAATGATTCTAAGCTCACTCATTGGGGGAGGAATAGATCTGTAGAAGGCACAAGGTATCTGGCAGAGGAGCATCTGTATGAGGGTCCATATTGAGACATAAAGGTAGGAGCAGGAGGTTATTTATATGAGGAGCCAGTGACAAAAAACTGAGTGATATTGATACACCTAAGGGCAGGCCCAAGGCAAAATGTGGAAGTGTGTTACTTATACTGATTGATGGAGGTATGCCACACTAGTGTCACTCATTTCACATGACTATGTATACAATTTTTGTCCTCTAGAGCTCTATGGATCCATTCTGAATTCATGGACCTCCAGGTATGTTCACTATAGTAATTATGATAATGGATCCATTTCGAATCCATAGACTTCTAGTCATAAGTCAGACCTCTCTCTCTTCTGGTCTCATTCATTGCACCTGTGCAGAACTTGCTGCTACAGATTATGGGCTCTGGCCTCTACAAACTTACACTAAAGAAAGAATCTAACTATACTCTGTCACCAAACATTGTAGCATTGTTCAACCTATCCTCCATAAATAGATCATGTTCAGTAGCCTTAGCACCCTACAATCATAGATAATACTAGTCAAACTCAGACAAAACTACTAGGAGTCATCAAGTACTCAGAATGGGAAAAGATCATGTTTGCACAATTGATGTCAGTAGACACATCTCAAATCATCACTGGCAAAGAGATCAAGCCATCCATGGACCCTGCAAACCAGAACACCATCAATACCTAGAACCAGTTCATATATTGTAAGGAGCAAGCTGCAGGAGAAATCTATAGGGGACTAGACAAAGGCAATAAAGTACATGTCAATAACATTTGGAGCAAGCCCAAGGAGATGTGGGAGAAGCTATGAGAAGTACATTTAAAATCTGCACCTAATGCCTATTTTAACTCATTGAGTGATCTCTTCAACATCCACTTGCATGAGAATGAGATTCTTACACAAGTGTGCACCCACATCAGAGGAACTATGCAACATATTTGCTTGCTTTGGCCCTTGCCCATCATTGGACCTGATGGCACTGTCAAGCCAGCATATACATTGGAAATGCTTGATGATGAATTATGTACTATAGCTATGCTCTACTGCCTTCCCCATGAAGAATATAGCTCTTTCATCTCATCAGTACTCATACTCAATGACCTCAATGCCAACACAGTTAAAGAAACTTTCCGCACTGAGAAAATACAAAGGTCAGCTGCCAAGGAAGAAGCCATTGCTGCTGCTGCACATACTATCAAGTGTTACATTTGTGATGGTCCCCATAAGATAACCAAATGCCATAAATTTGCAGCCACACATACTCTTCCAGACTCCAAGAAGAAAGATTCCAAGTTGAAGAAGTGAGGTGGACACTGATAAGACTCATCTGTCACTGAGTACAGTTACCAACATCTCTGACTATCTTATCAAGACAGCACAGGACCTGGAGATCAGTACAGAATTTGCACAAGACCTTAGCAGCCACAGGAATTTTGAGATCATAAGCATTTATCACATAGAGCCTAGACCATATATCTAGAACAACCTTGCCAGGAGCCTCCTTAGCAACATTTGTTAGTGATAAACTCTAGTGACATAGGCATTTCACTTTCAAAAGAAACATATCAGCATGTGACTGCTTGGACACTTCATTTTTATTGATTACTAACATACTTGGATGATGTCTACACTTCAGATACTGACATTTGGTATGCTCTTTATTTTCATTCTGACATGTAGTATGCACCTTTTAACATTGGATACTTACATTTGGTTACCATCTTGACACCCAGCATACATTTTGGCAGATGCCATTATTTATGGTAACCATCTTTTTTTTTAGGCTACATTACTTACAAACAGTATAAATACCCCCTGTATATACCTAGAAAAACAACAAAGAATTGGTCAGAGCAACCCCTAGTACTTGCCCTTCAGTATCTCTCTCAGAACTCATTCTTGTCCATCCTTACTTTTGTTAATGGCTTAGCAACAAGCCTTAGTGAACTTGCCATTGATTCAGCATAGTACCAAGTATGAATGCTCTTTATGTGTTAGTGTCTTAGTGACATTAGCAACTACAGCTAGCAACAAGTCTTGTGTGTCTCCTTGTTTACTCCCTGTTTGATTTACATTCTCATTTCCATGTCCTTTTTATTGCTAGGTTTTTACCTTAGTGATACCTTCTTAGCAGTTATTTGCCTAGCAACGTGTTCTTAATTCCTTTCCTACTTAGCAACTTCTGTTTACCTTACTGACATCACCATCACATATCACTTCACTTTCCATCCCAATTCCATTTTGTGTTTAGCAATTTAGGCTAATGTTAGCAATTCTTTTTACTTGCACCTCTTTTCACCCTACTATATACAGCTCTCATTCTCTAGGACAATTTACCAACTTGCTCTCACCTATATCTTACTGCTAGCTACCCTATTTGGTTACCAATGCATTCTAGGTACTTCCTTTTAGTTTTCTGTATGGCAGCTAGGCAGCATAGGAGTATATCATTTTGGAACCCACCACAAGGGTTTTAGGTAATCATTCCACCAATAACCTGAGCTCAAGTGAAGCATCACTTGAAATCTATTGCTGTGTTATCCAATTCTTTGTTATTGACCCCCTCTAGTACATTAGATACCTAGCCTAGACCACTAGCAGACAAATTAGAAGCTGCTAGGAACCTTCTCAATATTAGCAAACTTCTTAATGACTTTTCAGGAATATTTGTAGAGAGCTTTCTTAGTGCTCCATTATTATCACTATCTGCTACCAACTCCTCTGTCTTCTTCCCCAAAAACCCTACAACTCTCACTACATCTGAAAACTAACAAATACCACTTTCTCTAATATTACCAACAATCACTATGAATAACAATCCTATTACCCATTGTACTTGGATGCCCCCTCATAACAATACAACAGCTTCTAAATGGAATGAGAGCCACCCTAGGAAACTCTCTCAGTACTTCAAGGAATTGGAGTATCTTTTTGCTGACTGTAGTATTACTGATGATACCCAGAAAAAGGAATATGCAGCTTGCTATGTCTCTTATGATATGGCAGAAACTTAGCTGAGCTTACCAGAATTTAGCAACAATCTAGCAATTGGCAATGATGTTCCCCAGCCTCACATATATCAGGAATGGAAGACAGCAGTACTTAGGTTATACCTAGGTGCTGATACTAGTGTATAGTATACTCTTGGTGATCTCAAGTGACTTGTCAACCAGACCTTCAATAGCAGTTTAGTGACATTAGGACAATTTTCCAACTACTATTGGGATTTTCAATAGATTGCTAGGTGGCTTCTTGCTAATGGCAAGCTTTACTGAAATGAAGAATGTCACTTATTCCAGTAAGGAATCCCTATGTTGCTATGGTCTAAAATCATCTGCCAGTTTGAAATCATACTTTCCAATCATCACCTTGAAGATCCTTATGAGGTGGAATAGGTCTTTGAAGGTGTAAAATAGGTATTAAAGGGTACTGACACAGCAACTACCAAGTCCACTGCTACTACCATGTCTATTGCTAGCACCCTTAGTATCATTCCAGTACCTGCTATTACTGCTATGCCGCCTCCTGCCCCTAAACAAAAAACAATTGAATTAGCAATGACTACAGTGATTGTTAGTGCCCTGAAATATTTGGAAGCACTGTTTGCTAACAATAGTCAGCCCCACTAGTAAAATCAGTTTAACAACACTTGCCACTTTTGTAGTAAATCTAGTTATACTATGATACAAGGTACTTGTATTTAACTGGAATATATGATTCAGCAGTGAAGAATTTATTGAAATGCTAAAAGCAAGATTGTCCTATTGTCTAGTGCTATGATCCCAAATTATTTTGGCAAATAGCTTTATAAGGATTATATTGAGGAATAGCACCACTTAAACCCTGGACAGACAATTACCAGCAGACTCTCATCCAATGCTAACCCTGACTCCAAGCAGGCAACAATGCAGCAGTTGCTAATTTATAAGGTTCTACAGCAGGATGTCGCTACCAGTAGATCACTAATAAAGGACAAATGTATTGAGGCCTTGGAAAGAGAGTTATTTGCCCTGTGACAAGCTAGTGAAAAATTTGATGGTGTACAAGTTCTCCAAGCTCCTTACTAGACTACTAGTGACAAGACTCCTATTCCACCAGCAACTAGTAATGCACCAATGACTTTCCCTTCCTTCAACCAAGCACCATGTCCTACTGGTAAACTAGTTGACAAAGGCAAAGCACCAGAATGACCTGTCACTAAGGATTTGCCACCCATTGCTAAGCTCTGGAACCTGTTCCCTAGCCTTCTGTACATCCATTTTCTGGAATCCCTTCTTGCTACGCTCCACCTACTAATAGGAATTTTGCCACTCCAGATCATTGTAATGATGCTGCTTATAGGACAATGCCACTTATTTATGATATTGAACAATCAAAGGCAGTATTCGATCATGTTTTAAACACCCAGGTTATAGTCTCAGTGAGCAAGCTCTGCTCTATGGCACCAGATATCAGGAATCAGCTTAGAACCACTATTATGCCCAAATGATAAGCAGGAATGAATGCTAATATAGTACAGGACCCTAGTGACATATTTAAAGAAGTGTTACCAACTTTCACTATAGACAAGCCATAGTTTTTGCTAAGTTCTAATACTGGCATTACTAATGGACTCACCTTGGCCCAGGCAAAGGTCTCTTCAATTGACCTGGTAGAAGCCTATATTGAATTGCTACCACCCAGGGAGGAACCAGTAGTCTTAATAGTCACTAAGGATTCTGAGTTACTAAAGTCCATTATAATGCTAGTTGACAACCAAGAAGAAATAGAGTATATCATGGATAGCAGGTCCCAGATTATCTCCATATTGGCAGAAATTACTAACAATCTTGGCATATCTTATAATCCTGGAATCATTTTTAACATGTAGAGCACTAATGGCACATTGGATAGATTGCTAGGACTTGCTAGGAACATACTCTGTACCATTGGTGATTTGACATTATACCTTCAGATCCATGTACTAAGGTTCCCCACCTATGACATCCTCCTTGATCAACCCTTTGATGTCCTTACCAAAAGTGTGGTCAATACTCTTAATGACATTAAGACCACCATTACAGTTACAGACTCCAATTCAGACATATGACACACAATACCAATGTTTCCCCATGGAAAATATAAAAGAAATAATTGCCAAAAGGTTTGCTATGAGACAAAACCACCCCAGTCCTTTCAGTGCCAATCAGAATAGTGATGATGCTAACAACTTAGTAACAATAATAAGCTATGACCATTCAACTAGCCTAGTGACATGTATAGCTTCTTGTGATTTGGATGATGATATTTCACTTACAACATCTTGCACATATACAGATTCTACCTTGGTATACCTTTATACTACTGCTAGTGACATTTGCTCTTCTATGCTATCTCCTCATTCTTATTTTATTTCCACTGATATTTCTAACCTTTTGATTCTTGAACAGACTTTACCCCTTGATACTTTCATTATGCACCTTACACTGAATTATGTTAACTTTCCATTCCCTGCCCAGTATATCACTAACAATCCCACTAAAAGAAAAGGAATATAGGTGAAAAAGAAATACAAACCAGTCACTATGAAAATTAAACTGGTTGCCAGCCATATTAGTGAAAACTTCAGAATCGAGCAACAAATCCTTGGCAATCCACTAGCAACTATGCCACCTCTTGATCCAAACCCTCCCCTATTCATACTAAGCTAGTGATTTATTAGCAACCAATTGGCAACATTTGTTAAAGACTATAACACTAGTTTCCTTACTAGCAACAAACTTAATGTCCTCATCAATCTTGTTGCTAAGTAAAAAAAGGCTTTTGCTTAGGAGAACTCTGAATGAGGAAGTTTTTGCTCTGACTTCTTTCTCCCTGTTAGGATACCAACAATTCCCCATGTCCTATAAGTTCAGCATAATTGCCCTATTCCCTCAGGACTTGAAAAAGAAGTATATGAGATCATCCATGACAAGATCAAGGCTGGTGTCTATGAACCTCCAAACTCTGCTTACTGATCTTGCTGGTTTTGTATCCTTAAGAAGAGTGGTAAGCTCAGGATTGTGCATAGCTTAGAGCTGCTAAACTGTGTCACTATTCATCATTCTAGAGTACCCCTGTTCCCAGATTATGTCACCAAGTCTTTTGCTGGACAAATTTGTGGAGTAACACTAGACCTTTTTGTTGGCTATGATGAGCAACTAATTGATCCAGCTTCTTGTGACTTAACAATATTCCAGACTCCATTTGGTGCTCTCTGTTTAGTGACCTTACTGATAGGTTGGACCAATTCAATACCAATCTTCTATGATGATGTTGCCTTCATCCTACAGCCCAAAATTCTCCATAACATACTTAGTTTTATTGACAACATTAGTGCTAAGAGTCCCAAAGACTGAAAGCTGGTTGATGGTATTCCTGCTAAGCATCCTGCTAACCCAAATATTTGCTTAGTTCTCTAGGAGTTCTTTAAGCTTCTTAACCAGATTTTCCAGCATATGAAGTATTATAGTGGTATGTTTTCTAGTCACAAGCTTGTCCTATGCACTCCAATGATCAAGATTCTGGGACACATTTGCATGTCTATTGGTCAAGTTTCAGATGAAAGTCATCTAGCCTTACTTGAGTGGTGAGGCCCCTGCCAGTCACTATCTGAAATTAGAGCCTTTTTGGATATAGTTGGCATTCTTAGAATTTTCATTAAGAATTTTGCTCATCATACTAACAACTTAACAAAACTCACATAAATTAGTGTTCCCTTCAAGTTTGGTCCTGACTAAGTCAATGCCCAGTGAGACCTTATTAATACTCTTAAAGACACTAAGCCTCTAGTCCCCATTAACTATGAATTGTCTGATCCTGTCATCTTAGTAGTTGATATATCATACATTACTATAGGCTATTACCTCTACCAGTGCCATAGTGACAACTGCAAAAAATGTCACTACAATTGCTTTAGGTCTATCACACTTAACAATAGGGAATTACAATTTAGTCAGCCCAAACTTAAGCTCTATAGCCTTTACCAGGCTTTGCAGGCCTTACAGATATATCTTATAGGAGTTAGAAACCTCATTATTGAAGTCAATGCTCGCTACATCAAGGGTATGCTTCAAAACTCTGATATTTAGCCCTCTACTAGCATGAACTGCTAGATTATAGTGATTTTAATATTTCACTTTGAGCTGGTACATGTTAAAGGTACCTTCCATGGCCCAGATGGACTTTTATGACAACCACTACAGCCTAATGACCCTCTTCTTGACAATAGTGACAACTTTATATATGAGGATTAGATTAACCAATTACATGGTTTCCTTCACCAAGTCCAGCTCCCCTTGCTCTTACTACATCATATCTCTTCAGTTTCACATTCTATGCCCCTAGTACTTGAATACCAGCCCTTAGCAACATTTGCTAGCAGTACTCCTGATGCAGCACTCCCACATTTAGTGACTACTGATGATTTTCTGCTGCTATTGGATGATGCTACTACTATATATAGTGACATACCACATTCTGCTAAGGCTATCACTAGCAATGCATGTATTACTTTGGTCTAGAAGTAGCTTAGCAACTTAGTTAGGCCAGATGACTTTAGCAATGATGCTTACACCAAGTTTATTTGCTATGCTACTATGTTCTTTATGGTAGATGGTAAGCTTTAGTGACAAAATAAGGATGGTGCCCATAAGTTATTCATTTCTACCAACTGTCACTTATGGATTCTACAAGCAATACATGATGACTTAGGCTATTGAGAACTTTTTGCTACTTATTCAGCCCTACTGGAATATTTTTGGTAGCTCCAAGTTAGCACCAATATCATATGGTATATTTGTACATGCCATATCTGCCAAGTTCATCAGACAACCAAAGTACTCATTCCACCAGTTATTACTACACCAGCACCTTTATTCAGCAAGATATATATTAACACTATGTTTATACCTCCTTCCAATAGATTCAAGTATATCATTCAAGGACGTTGTTTGCTAACACATTATCCCAAGTTCCATATACTTGCTAGAGAAAATAGCAATGCTATTGTCAAGTGGTTATATGAGAATATCATTTGTCATTGGGGGGGCCTTAGCAAAATCATTACTGACAATGGTACTTCCATTCTGAAGGCTGTGGCTTACTTAGCAAAGAAGTACAACTTGCACTATATTAGAGTTTCTGGGTACAACAAGCATGCTAATGGCATAGTCAAGTGACCTCACTTTGACATTTGCCAGGCCCTCTTCAAGGCAGTGGACAGTGATCAATTCAGATGGAGTACTACATGCTATTCAGTCTTTTGGTCAGAATGTGTTACAGTCCACAAACAAATGGGTTATTCCCCTTATTATGCAGTTACCAGTACTCATCCCTTTCTTCCTGCCAACATTGTGGAAGCAACATATCTGCAACCACTTCCCAATTCCCTATTGTCATCTACTGACCTTATAGCCTGGCAAGCAATCAATTTACAACATTGCTAGAAAGATCTCAAGTAACTCTATGACACTGTCCTTAGTACTCACCATTTAGCCACTATTTGTTTTGAAGCAGAACACACTGCTACAATTTGTGATTACAATTTTTGGACTAGCAACCTTGTTCTGATGAGAAATACTAGAATTGAAGTATCTCATAATAAAAAGATGAGGCCTTGTTACTTAGGCCCTTTGGTGGTAATATCTTATAATTGAGGAGGTGCTTACATCCTTTGTAAATTAAATAGTTCAGTTTTGCATCAACTGGTAGTCATCTTTCACTTGGTCTCATATTTTGCTAGAGAATGCCTATCAGTGCCTAGTGACACTTTTGATATTGATACCTCCTGCTTACAAGAACTCAAATAAACCAATCTAGTGGACAACAATGATGTTAACATTGTCACTAACAAAATCAATAACTAAATAACCATTTACTAAGCCTTAGCAACTTTCATTTTCTAATTCTACTTATACATTTATTCTACAGTCAGAAAAACCATCAAATATAATATAAAAATATTAAGTCCTTCATTTTGTCTATTTTTTTATATTATCTCTTGTTTGATTTACCCCATAGACTTTGACTTCTTGATATTTTTTGTTATGATGCTGTGTTTAGTAACTTTTCACTAGCAATTAGCACACCTTTGAAGTTTTCATGCCATGATGATTTACTGAGTATTTCTCCTTTTTATTACTAATGCCAAATGGCAACTGCTAGTGTATAACAATTAATCTGTCTTTGTCCTTTCTTCTTAATCTTAGACTCTATACAATACTTCTTACCACCCCACTCAGTTTTACTTACCTTCTATTATTGCTTCTTAACTTTTGCCTGACTTTGCTTTTACTATGATATATTTTCAAAAGCCCCTTAAGGGGGCCAGTCTAGGCCAAGATATACAAAGATATGAAACCCCTTAAGGGGGTTAGTCTGTAATATAATAAGAAAAACAATTGTTAGGAGCAGCAGTCATTAGGCATTGAGGTCAGCATTATTGCTAGGCATGTCTCCCAGCTCTTCCCTCTCTTCTTCCCCAATCCTATTCTCCTCCTGCCAGGCCAAGAAAGCTTGACAGTCATGATAATAGCTTTTGAGGGTGACCAGAGACTGCTTAGTAATGGTGTAGTGGGAGTATGCTTCCAGCAAAATAACCCTAGCCTCATTTAAGAATTGCCAGAAGTATTACTCCAGTCTAGCAGCTCTCCTCTCAAAGCCCTATAGCAAAGACACAGGCATCAACAATTCTAGTAGTGTTAGGTCTCCACCCAGCCACCCCAAATCATCATCACTCACTTCTCTTATAGGAGTGGATGTACAAAGCACCTAGCAACACAATTATTTGTAAAATAGTTAGTAATAGAAGCAACTTACTGGCATTGGAATTGCTGCTACCTTAACCTCAGCCTTAGCCTCTTTCTCCTCCTCAACCATCTCAACTCCACCCCATTCTTCTTTATCTTCTTCTACCCCTTCCTCCTCAATCATTGCCTTGCCAGTACTTTCTTTAGGCCCTTTGGCCACTTCTTCTGTCTTGGCTACAGGTGTTGCTAGCTGCATAACCACATCCTTCTCCAACTCTGCTACATTAGTAGTAGTCTGTTGTTGCTTGAAATGGGATAAGGGTTCTTTGTCACTACTACCATTATCCTTACCCTCAACAACCCTCTGACTCTTTTAAAGTTGCTTGCCCTTAGTGACTGTTCACCCTTTCACTGTCATCTTGTCCTGCTTGATGAGAAGATTTAAGCTCAAATGCTTGATCTGTATCAGTCACCCCACAGCTGCTAACTTCCTCTGCCTTCTCACAAACTCCCTAGCTTAGTGAATAAGGGCAGCCCAAGTCACTATTATAGTAATGAAATGACCTTTGTGACTTCTTGATAATTGTCTATGGTAAGAACAACCTTTTCTTGAGCTATTATAATGATAGCAAGGTTGGGTACTGGTAGGGTACCAGCAGCTTTCAGAATCATTTTCTGACCAGCAGTAATCACACTGGAAAATGTTAACAATATTCTAACAAAAAACAAAAAGAGAACTGACTACTTCTTATTCTGCCCTGAACATTTGATATTCCACTGGTGACACCATTATCTTTCTCTTCACTTTCACTAGGCTTACTCCTGCTTCTATCCCACTATCTACCACTGTAGAGGCTTTTCACTAACAAAAAAGTCCAATAAGCTCCTTATCAATAAAGGAGTCTTGAACAGGTTCCTATGGACAAGTTAACAAGAGTTGCTAAGCACTAGTGAATAAGTAAAGACTTACCTCAAATCCTTCATTATTATCCTTTGCTTTCTCTTTACCTTTTGGAGTCTTATACTGCTTTGGTGACATTGTTGACTCCTTAGTGATACTGCCAACAACACATTTGGAAATAGAGGGGCTAGCTTTCTCAAAGTTACCATAACCTTTGCTATGGCTCACTCCTATTGTTATTGTCAGCTTATAGGATGGATGCTGAAAAAAAAACTGGTTGTTAGAAGACAAGTCCTCAAAAAACTAAAGATACCTAAGTGATGCCACTAATTTAGGCAATACTGCTATCACTTACTATCATACCAGCCTCCAAGTCTTCAAGGAGGTAGTTGAGGGAGGGCAAAGGAAGAGCCTAGTAAAAGATGTTAGCAAAATTATCAATAACTACTAAAACTAAAGGAAAGTAAAATTTTACTTATGAAATGCTTGTCAAACTCATGCATCCAAAGTCTCCCCCTTATATTTCTTGTACAGAGCTTGACACTCCTGATCTACTTCTGTTAACTCCAGCCAATCAAGTCCACTATCAGCAGTCTCAAACCAGTAAAGCCATGTTTTGATGATGGTAGTAACTGCTCCACAAGGATTTGTTGCCAATTATTAGCAAGCAACTACTAAGAGAGGCTGAGCCTTTCTCAGGAAAACTTTGGCCATAGTGCATTTGTCAATCAAATCAGCAATAAAGGAAGCTATGGTAATTAGTTAAAGATAAGATAGGAACAGTTAAACAAAGAAGAAGTGAGGGAGGATTAGGTTGAAGTCCAGTCAGGTGCCAGTCTTTTATGGATATTTTCTTTTTCATGCATAGACCATTCAAGCAATCATGAGATTTAGTTGATTGAGGACAGTTAAGATTTCAGCATAGGGGAGAATGATAAGACCCATCTGTTACTGAGTACAGTTACCAACATCTCTGACTATTTTATTGAGACAGTACAGAACCTAGAAATCAGCACAAAATTTGCACAAAACTTTAGCAGCCATGGGAATTTTAAAATTATGAGCATTTATCATATGGAGCCTAGACCACATATCTAAAACAACCTCACCAGGAGCCCTCTTAGTGATATTTGTTAGTAATAAACCTTAGCAATATGGGCATTTCACTTTCAAAAGAAACATATCAACATATGACTTTCTGGACACTTTATTTTTATTGATTACTAACATATTTGGACAGTGTCTACACTTCAGATACTAACATTTAGTATACTCTTTATTTTCATTCTGACATATAGTATGCAGCTTTTGACATCAGATACTTATATTTGGTTACCATTTTGACATTCAGCATACATTTTGGCAGATGCCATTACTTATGATAACCATCTTTCTTTTTAGGCTACATTACTTACAAACAGTATAAATACCCCCTATACATACCTAGAAAAACAACAAAGAATTGGTCAGAGCAATCCCTAGTACTTGCCTCTCAGTATCTCTCTCAGAACTCATTCTTATTCATTCTTACTTTTGTTAATGGCTTAGCAACAAGCCTTAGTGAACTCATTATCAATTCAACATAGTACCAAGTATGGGTGCCCTTTGTGTCTTAGTGTCTTAGTGACATTAGCAACTACAGCTAGCAACAAGTCTTATGTGTCCCCTTGTTTACTCCCTATTTGATTTACATTCTTGTCTCTGTATTCTTTCTATTACTAGGTTTTTACTTTAGCAATACCTTCTTAGCAATTATTTGCCTAGCAACATGTTCTTAATTCCTTTCCCACTTAGCAACTTCTGTTTACCTTACTGATATCACCATCACATACCACTTCATTTTCCATCCCGATTCCATTTTGTGTTTAGTAATTTAAGCTAACATTAGCAATTCTTTTTACTTGCACCTCTTTTTACCCCACCATATACAGCTCTTGTTCTCTAGGATGATTACTAACTTGCTCTCACCTATATCCTACTGTTAGCTACTCTATCTGGTTGCCAGTGCATTCTAGATACTCCTTTCTAGTTTTCTGCATGATAACTGAGCAGTATAGGAGAACATCAATGCCATGGTGGGAACTCAGGAGCAAAAGCAGATGTAGCCAAGACTACTGACCCTGCCAAAGTTGAAGAAGGATATGACAGTCCTGCCACCAAAGCCAAATTAGTAGTCTATCAATCATCTTCTCCCCTCCTTGATTCATCTGACACAGTGTGGAACACAGACTTGGGCACCACAAGTTCTATGATGCCACATTGCAAATAGTTTATACCAGGGTCTTATAAACCCTAGCAAATACCAATCCACATTGCAAACAGGGCAACAGTGTACTCAGTGGAAAAGAGGTCAATGAAGTTTAGGCCCAAAGGGAAGGATTGGTATAAGGACAAGCTTAATGACATTGTTTTCACAAATGTGCTATTTATACCTGATCTTGTCAACAATTTACTCTTCATTACCTCTCTTGTTGTGAAATCTGGAGTTACTATAACCTTTAATAGCTGCAAAGTCCTTTTTACCCTCAATGACAAACTGATGTTCTCTGCCACAATTGGTAAAGACCTAATATCATAACTTAATGGGGAAACTATCATGTCTTTACCTAAACATGCAAATATGACATATGCTGGCCTGACAACAGCTCCAAGAGTTGATAGAATGCTTCTATACAGGAGAATGTGTCACCTTGGAGCAGACAGAATAGAGGAGCTCATTACTCAGCAGCTCACTAAAGACCTGCAAATCTCATTGGATATGCCAATACCACACATCTGCAAGCCATACTTACAGGGCAAGCAGCATCAAGCACCTTTTCCATGCATGGTAGATTGTGTGATAGAAATGCTCAAACAAGTTTTTAGTGATGTGTATGGGCTAATGCAAGTCAGAGGACATTAATCTAATCAAAGATGGTGGATTACCTTCATGGATGACATAATCCAATAGATGGAGGTATGCAACATGTATAGTAAGAGCAATGCACTGCATATATTCAAGATCTATAAGACTCAGGTGGAAAAGCAGACAGGCAAGACAATCAAATGTTTCCACTCTGATAAGAGTGGCAAATACATGTCCAGCATATTTGTCAATTACTACAAGTCCAAAGGAATATGCATGGAGTACATGAATACTGCAATACCTCAGCAAAATGGTGTCACAGAGTACATGAACAGGACAATCAAGGAGGCTGTTACATCCATACTTACTGGAGCAAATTTGCCAGAAAGTTTTTAGATGTATACTCTAAGTACCTACAGACATATACACAACTGATGTCTGATGTCTGCTCTCTCATATAGCATGACTCCATTTGAGGCATACAAGCTTAGAAAACTATAAGTTGGACACTTGAGAGTGTTTGGCTGCATGGCTTACATGCTCATTAAACACAATAAGAGAGTGGGACTACAAGGTCATACTATGGCCAGCATATTTGTTGGATACCCTAACAACCATGTAGGTTAGAAGGTGTACATCCTGAAAACAAAGAAGGTTATCATATCTCAAGACATTGTGTTTGATGAGTCTTCATTTCCAGGCCTCTTCTATTTTAAAATGCCACCCACACCCCCACTGGACATTTTTGATATGTTGTCTAGATATGAGCTATATGACTTTAATGTCCCATGACCAGAGCCCACAATTCCTGGCAATGACAATGATGTTCCTTGTAATGACAATAACATTCCTGGCAACAACAATGATCCTGATGATGATAACGACAATGCCAACAATGATGAACCAGTGGGAATATTCCACAGACTGGTGGGAGCTAATGTTGAGGGCAATGGCGAGGGCACACCAAACATAGCACCAACAAGAGTGTCTAGGAAAGCTAAACCCCCACTATCATTATGCAAACCCAGCCAGCGCACATGTTTTCCAGCCCAGAACCCTAATGCAAGCTACTATGACATAGTAGAGCACCAGAACACTAAGAAATCTCCATTAGTACTTGAACTGCCCCCTCCACTACCACTGTCACCTTATCCAGAGGAACCCCCAGAGCAGCTCCTATGGGACGACAATGTCTCCAACATTGACAACTATAGAGAGCAGGAGGTAAACCTTGTCCTGAATATAAGTTCAGATGAAGCATTACTTCTTACTGGGCAACTTTTTGTAGACAGCAGGGTAGACCTAGGTAGGTACAGCACAGTCTATGCTAACTCTACCAGCATACACAAGGTTGGTGTACACAACACCAACCCTCACTTCTACAGAGATGTGATAGCTAGCAAAGATGTGGCAGAGTGGCACAAGGCAATGTGTAAAGAAATGAATGCTTTACAAGACAATGGTACATAGCAGCCAGTCTACCTGCCCCCAGGTTGCCAAGCCATTAGGTCTCAATGGGTTTTCAAGGTGAAACACCTCCTTGATGGTGCAGTTGAGTGTTTTAAAGCACATGTTGTTGCACAAGGCTTTAGTCAGCACCCAGATGTCAACTTTGATGAAACTTTTACACCCACAACGCATTGGGCAGCCTTGTGCACAGTGCTGGCACTTGCTGCCATTGAGGATATGCACCTTGAATCTACTGACATTTCATCAGCCTTCTTGCATGGAATCATTGACACAGAACTCTATATGAAATTCCCTAAAGGTTTCCCTGAAGATGTACCCACTGACATAGAATGCAAGCCTAGTGAGGGTAATGCCTGTGCTAAGCTCGAGAAGGGAATTTATGGATTGAAGCAGGGCACAAACCTCTGGAATAAGCACCTCCATGGGGTCTTGATTGGTCTTGGTTTTGCATATATCACATTCAACCCATATATCTATGTTTACCTGTGTGATGGCATGCACATCATCATACCCATCCATGTAGATAACATGACCATTGCATCCAAGTTATGACCTGCTATCATGAAGGTTATCGTAGAATTGCAGGGGCATTTCAAGCTGCACCACCTTGGTCCCACTACAGGCCTCCTTGGGGTCATGGTTACCTGTGACAGACCAAACCAGAAACTCTGAATTGACCAGAAGGCTTACACTATTAAAGTCCTCTCTTGCTTCAACATGCTCAATGCTAAGGCCATTGCAATGCCACTGAAGCCCAGCACCAAGCTTTCCAAAGCTAACTGCCTTCAAATGCCTGAGGACGAGGCCAAGATGCAAGATATCCCCTACATACAAGCCATAGGAGCACTCCTGTACCTTGCCTTATGCACTTGCCTAGACATTGCATATGCAGTCAGCATCCTCTGCCACTTCAATGCTTGCCCTGGCCCAAAGCACTGGAAGGCAGTTAAGCATCTCATGTGCTATATTTGGGGCACACTGAACTACAAAATCAAGTACTTTGCCTCTGCCACCTCTTCCTCCCCATCTCCATTTATTGTGTATACTGATGCCAATCATGGTGGCAACCCTGACAATGGGCACTCCACTACAGGTTCCATCCTCATGGTCACCAGTGGAGCAGTCAGCTGGATGTCAAAGCTGCAATCCATTGTTGCCCTCTCCACTACTGAGGCAGAGTTTGTCACTGCAAGTGAGATGGGGCATGAACTGTGTTGGCTATGTAATTTTTTGGTGGACATAGGTATGCTACAGTCTGTGCCACTTACCCTCAACATCAACAACCAATCTGCAATATCTGTCACTAAACAGCCAGAACATATGGGGCATCTCAAGCATCTTGACCATCATTGGTTCTAGCTGCACCAAGCAGCATTTGATGGGAAGATTAAGCCTATGTACATTCCCTCCACAGATATGGTCGCCAATCTGCTTACTAAGGCCCTCACCCGCAACATTGTCGACAGGCACAGAAGGAGGATGGGAATTGTTGGGGAGTTTTTGAGAGATGAGCTTCAATGATGTTGTGGGGCACTCTGTCAGGTGGGAGTGTTACTCATACTGATTGACAGAGGCATGCCACACCAGTGTCACTCATCTCACATGACTATGTATACAATTTTTGTCCTCTGGAGCTCTGTGGATCCATTCTGAATCCACAGACCTCCAGGTATGTTCACTACAGTAATTATGATAATGGATCCATTCTAAATCCATGGACCTCCAGTCATAAGTCAGACCTCTCTCTCTTCCAGTCTCATTCATTGCACCTGCATGGAACTTGCTGCCACAAAGTGCTAGGGCAACAACTCACTTAGCCTGCTTGTTAATCCTTATGCTGGTGTTTGCCATGCTCAGACTTCCTATATATAGTGCAAGTGTGGGACCATCTCCATAGATATGGGTTGGCAGTACAGCAGCTGTCATTGAACTTCCTGCAGGGCACATTGGGGTTGGCTGTACTTTTAGTAGGCTTAAATTTGGAGGGAGGTGCCTTACAATGAGCATAGATACACTCAAAAAGAAGGTCATTGTCTTGCCTGCCCCACTGCATTAAGTCTCCTGCTGCTATATTGGCATAATGCCAATTGAAGAAGATGGTGTGATAGTCATAGACTGCTGCCCATT
>JABCKS010000122.1:0-30587 GCA_018851325.1 Termitomyces sp. DKA19
TAACATTTTATATAAACTGCACAAATAATATATATATATAAAAGACTGAGACTAAGAACAAGCATCCATGCCAAAGGCATGGTCATAATACCTAGTATGGTTAACTTTATATTGTACTTTCTCAAAATACATTAGCAGATTATATCAAAGCAATTTTGCCAGCAGAAAATATATCATAAAGAACTGCAAACATTATATATCAGGAAATCCTGAATAGTTTATTTACAAACTTTTAATATGATGTATTTTGATTACTAACTTTTCAATTTTAGCACTTGACTAAATATTTCTTGATACTGTACTGACTAAACATATATCATTTTCCTTTCTTGATAGTGTATACACCTGATGTATATTATAGCTTGAATTTGTAGTATTTTTTTGATAATGCAATTGTCTAAGTTATTAAAGTGTTTAATCAATATCAAACTCTATACAATATATTTTAGTATCAATAAACTGAATATTAAGTTTTGAAATGAAGGCCCTAACTAAGTCTAGTAAAGTTAAGTCTGGGGCTAAGTATTAAGTTGAATATCAAACACCTAACTGAGCACAGCAAAGTTAGGTCTGAGATTAAGCATTGAGTTGGATGTTGAAGATCTAACTGAGCACAGCAAAGTTAGGTCTGGAATTAAGCATTGAGTTAGATATTAAAGACCTAACTTCACTGCACTCAGTTAGGTCTGGGATTAAGCATTGAGTTGGATATTGAAGACCTAACTGAGTGTAGCAAAGTTAGGTCTGGGATTAAGCATTGAGTTGGATATTGAAGATATAACTGAGCACAGCAAAGTTGGGTCTGGGATTAAGCATTGAGTTGGATACCAAAGACCTAACTGAGTGCAGTAAAGTTAGGTCTGGGTCTAAGCAAAAACTACAAGCCTATACTAAAGGTATGGACTATAGCTTGTACATTATATGAAATAACTGGAATGCTTTGAGAAACCTGGAAAAGAGACTTAGATATAATGCTTACTCAGAGGCCTATAGGGCATGAAGCAAGCAGGCTGCATATAGAAGCATACTTACAACAGCAATATAATCTTATGGGAATTTATATGTCTTTCATGTAAATTGTATATGTACCACCCCATAAGACACCTTATCAACTCCTTATAGGCTGTTTACCTTACAATGCTATATCAACATGTCCCAATATTACTTGCACTATACAACAACTCTCTCAATTTGTTGACTCATACTCTCCCAGTCATTAACAAGTAGCTACAAGACTAGTACAATACCTTAAAAGGACTTAAGACTTCAAGCTTGTCTTAGAAGTGTAAGCTTGTCTTAGGAGTGTAACACTTCTAGAGGATCAAACCAATGACCTCAGAAAAACTGGAACTAGTAGGGCTTGAACCTACATTACATGTTACCATTATACTATAGTCCCATATTACTACTCTACCTTTTGATGTCACTAGTATCATTCTAGCTCTAATCAATAGGGGCTTAGGTCTAACTCCAGGCTTTAACTAAGGCATATTAACATATAGGATACAATAGCCTGCAATCTCTCACAAGCTTCACAGATTTAGACTAGGCAAATTGCTTGCTTATACACTGCAGTGTCAGGAGCTATATATAGAGCCTAGGGTCAGTCATTGTCTCATAGACAGTAAGAAAGAGAAATCAGTAGCTATGTCATTATGCAAGGTAAAATACATGGCAGCATATAAGAGTGCTTAAGAATGCATTTGGCTATATGCATTACTCAAAAGTATTAGACATGACATTATAGATAAGCCAATATCTATACTTTACAATAACAATACTACAATCAACCTCTTTAAAGACTCCACATTCCATGCACACATTAAGCATATTGACATCAAGTATTACTTTCTATATAAATGTATTTGAAGCAGTGAAATCTGCATTTAATATATAAAAACAAAACACAATATCACAGACCTTTTCACAAAAGCACTTGTAGCACCCCACCTCTGTTCACTTGCTTGTGTGCCCTACTTGGTCTCCAATAAACATTACCATAAATTTATGCAAGAAGTAAACATACTATGTTTATGTAGGCCACTAATAAGAAGGAGTGTTAGTAACTAAAACACATACATTATCAACATAGCATTATACTTCCCTTCTTTCTTCATCTACTATAGCTAACAATTCCTCTGTAGCCAGTCATCTGGCCCTAACACCAAGGTTCCTTGCACTGTTACAAAAAAAATCTATTGTTTCTCAATACCTATATATACAGACTTACTATACATACATTCTTAGTCAGTCATAATTGAACTGAAGGTGAGTATAGATTGTATTTATACCAAATACCTACTGATGTAATTTACCTAATAGACATTTACTTACTTCTTTATCAAGTAACTATCCTAGTCAGTTATAATTAAACTGAGGATGTTTACTTACTTGTCTGTCAGCATTAGTTAATAGTTTTAACACAGAGACTATCAAAAGTAGTATTTGTATTCTACAAGTATTCTTCAAAAGCATTTGCAACTAAATTAACACTGGACAATCTCTAGTTTATCATTATGATTGTAAATAGTTTATTCATTATGGTGTTAATTAGTAATTGTTTCTCTTATAGTACTAGTCTATATTCAAAGGAGGTGAAAACAATTGACATCATTAAACACCTACCAGAGTGGAAGTGTTTAGTCAACATTATTACAGGCAAAATGAGAAGGAAACAGAGAGGGAGTAGAGCAATAGGGCAGATCTCAGGATATATACAAATGGGCCATAACATGGTGTAAAAGTGGTGATACTTTACAGAAAAAAGAAGAAAGCCAAGGTGATGAGAAAATATCTAGGGAAGAAAAAGCACCCAGTTTTTGAGGGTAAATGTTTTAGACAGGTCTTGTGTTTCAACTTATTGTCAAGAGAGGTTAAGGAAAGGAACAAGAGCCAGAGAAGAGCAAAGACAGTGATGATGAGACCAAATAACCAAGTGGGAATGAAGACAGTGGAGGCACCAGGATGAAGAACAGCAAAGTACATTGTAGACAAAGTGTTGAAGGGTATTAAGAAGGTCAAGGAGATCAATTCAAATATAAATATCAAAGTGTACCTAACACTAGGATATACTGAAATAGTGGGCAACAAGAGAGCAGATATAGAAACAGAGCATGCAGCTAAGAGCAGAGACATAGATATGAAAGGATTGTCATTCCTAAAAATAAACCCCTCAAGGCATCAAAAGTAGTGATTATGACAATACACAAAAAATAGTGGAAGAAAGATGCTGAAATTCCCCCAGATTTGACAGACTAAAGGCAATAGATCCAAATGCACCTAATATGAAAATCATTCTGCACATATTAGTCAGCATGCCATGAAAGCATGCATCCATCTTAACATAGTTACAAATAGGACACTTCTTGCTGAATCAGTACATGCACAGATTCAAGAGAGTTGAGATGCTACTTTGTAAAGCATGTCACTATGTGGAGGAGACTATTGAAAACGACCTACTCCATTGCAGTATATACAAAGGGCAATGCTGTGCTCTGGCTAGGACAGTGGAGTCAGGAACAGAAGCTTTGAGCATGCTTCTGAATAATGTCAAAACAATGAAAGCCCTAATCTAGTATGTCAATAGCATGAGAAGATTTGAAAGGACCTATGAAGATCTAAACAATGACAGAGGACATAGTGAGCACCAGGCCAAAAGGAAGAAAAAGAGAGGGAGGAAATGAAAAAGCAGTGAAACAGACACTCACTAACACTTTTAATTTACAGTAATACCATTTACACAGACACAATACTCAGAATCTGGGCACATAACAAAAGCAACTGCAATTGCAGAAACTGATAGCATAGAAACTACATATGACAGAATAGATACATAAGGTGCTTGGTACTCATAGAACTGGATATAAGGCAAAGCCTCAGCAGGTATAGGAAGCTATCATCATCTGTTGACTGTTTCACCCTTCTCTTCCATATGTTTTGTTGGAAATAAACCAGCAGCATTATATACTCATTGTAGTAACACCAGCTATTTGATGGTCAAACCTTATTTTGTATGTCAAGATCACCCATCATCTTCTTAGTCCATATGAATCAATTAGCTGGGCCTGTTGAATATGTTGCAATATGCATGGTTGTGGTTGGCAGAACATAATGACATAGATGATATGAAGCAGTACAAGCAGCAATAGTTTTGATAGTGCGGGGGCACAGTCCATAACCTGTTGAAGGTCTGGATGAAAAAGAGGTAGGAAAACATAAGAGAAGGATAAATATAGACACAAGAAACCTTTTAAGGTCCACAGAAATACACACAATCACAAGTAAATGTATTATTAGCTATGATAGGTAAAACGGTCGATATGTTATGGAAATGAGGATACTGATGTATATACATGTTAATAGCTGTGGGATTCACATGCAGACACTACCTTTCAACAAAAAAATCAATTTGTCGGTTTATCAGGGTTAGAAGAATCAAATGCAGGACAAAGTGCATCCCAAGATGCTAGACACGTGTATAAGTAAATGTCAGTTACAACCAGATATAATTCTTACCGGGGGGATTAAATTTAGCAATGTCTGGTACATCTTCCGCAAATACAATGGCGAGACCGCTGGAAAAAGAATTGTAAAAATAAATAATTACAGGACATGGACGGACTTACGCCTCTAAATGCCAATCGATGTGACTGTTATATTATGGTGTCAAAGCCATTTCGATGAAAACTATGAATCAACTAACCAATGGAAAATCCAAGGGCCGGGGTTGTCCGTTGTGAATCGGATCGTAACGTTATCAGTAGTTGACGGACCAGTGGAAACAACGTCACGTCGAAGCTATGAAATGTCGAGCTCAAATCCTGAGAGTCAAGTCAAGGTATTCATACGAACAGGATTCGCAAAGTTGTACGTCGAATTGCCAGCACTGCGAATGACAGAGAAAGAATGCTACGTAACGATGGTCAGTATCCAGACCAACATGATGGATACAACTGCAAACCCCATGGAGGTGGAAAGGATGCTGAGAAAATCGAGTAAGTAACTTTCCGTAGAAAATTTGTTTTATACACCTACAGGAGCTCCAGGGGTACCCCCAGGAATAGAAACTTCGACAACCTTGTTCCTGGGCAAGGTATAGACGCTCCCCGGCGGAAGAAGCTCCTGAGCAGTTTTTGCCCCGCTGAGAATTTGAAGCAAAGCGGGCACTGTGGGGGGCACAAAGGGAGCACCATTGATTGTAAATTGAAACCGAGTAAGATTAAACGCTATAGCGAGATTGAGATTGACGTCTGCAGCCCCTGGTGTGGGAACACCGGGCGCAGCAGGATGGACAAGAGGATGCAGGTTAGTTTCAAGGAGCGGGTTCGAGTTAGGCACATTAGTACTGTTCGGGTCTTTGCTTGGTGCGTACTTGTAGCGCAGGATGGCGGAGTTGATGCCTCCAGTAAACCCTGTGTTTCCAAGGTTGGGTTTAGCGCGTATCCAGTAATTATCGATGGACTGGTCGGCTTCTAAAACAAATGAGTAGCGCTGACCAGTAAAAATCTGGATAGAATCGACGGTCAGCGGCTGTACATTAATCCCGTCAACTTCAATGATTGTCTAGAAGACGCGAAAGCCGGTCAAGTATAATCTAAATTGGCATGTAACTATCAGCTCACCATTGTGTGTCCGTCGATAGAAAAAATGTAATTAGGATCACATGAGACAGAGACAAGACGGAAGCGGTATCGTTGACTCTTGACAACTGAGATCACAGCAAGTGGTGAGGTAGGGCCTCCAACATAGCGACCCTTGCCGTTGATGAGCGTGGCATCAAACGTCGGAATAGGACCGGCCTCGGGAGCAGGAACATGATACCTGCGGATTCCTTGAATAGAAGAACAGTCCAATGGAACTTGACGTACCAGTCAGCCAGCGTGATTATCGTATCATCTTGGAGAAGCGATCGGACATCAGTAAATATGACTATCTTGAGATGGATTACGACAAACCATTATCGACGTCATATCTAGAACGATACATTAACTGCTACTTCCGCAAACTGTAGATAAGCGAACTCACAAGTGTTTATGAGGATCATCGGGATCATAAACGACGAAAGCTCCTCGAAGGCCATCGCAATATTGAGTAGCTACAACCGCATGTATCACCATTAATCAGGCGGGATACAGTTCGTACATACAATAATGTGAATGGTACCAGAATGTTCCAGCCTGATCGGGGACTCGGAAATCGTATAGGAACGATTGTCCAGGTATGATGGGGCATTGCGTTACGCCAACTGGACCGTCGTTCCAGGGAGTGCCTGACTGGAATATCCCATGCCAATGCTAGGAAGGTTCAATAAATCAGGTACAGCACCGGAAGAAAATTGAAGACTGACAATACTCGTCGCTTTAAGCATTGAGCTGTCAGTAAGAGAATCGATGACATTGAGCTTGAAGTTGGCGCCCTTAAAGGCGCAGTCAGTGGCTGTCATGTTCACAAATGTGAATGGCTATATACCTTTTTCCCCGTGATGAGAGGGCCAGGAAAACTGGCACTTCTCGTAGTCTTTCCGGCTAGTACTGTCCTGTAAACGACGCGTGAGTCATGAATGATGGGGAATAGGGCCAATAAGGCTTACGAACGATTGAACCCATCAGGTGAGATGACCTTGTTGACGATATGCAGGTCTGTCCTCGGCCCAATCCCGCCATATGCAGCGGAAAGAAGAGAAAGGACGAAAATTGTAGTGCATCGCATTGCGCCGCCAAATGTAGGAAGATGGGGTGGTCTCCGCCCAACACATACGCATTATACAACCCTTTTATACGTTTGATGATGACTTGAAGTTTGTTCATCATAAACGTAACAGGGCGGGAGCAGGTTCCGGGTAGCATTGATTTTCATCGGAAGATTGCCTCCACGAAGAGTGAGGTGATGTCCATTTGTATCTCCCACAATACCTTGAACTCCATAAAGTAGACGTAGAGATGAATGGAGTGGTCGAAGAGCTCTCGGCACGAGTGACCCATGAAGAGAACGTCCCTATGCGATGTGTTGACCGTGATTCATCTCTCAAATCGTTTGAATTGATGTTCTTCCTTAGTTTTGGATCGACTTCGGTTGCAGATTGACTCGGCCGGCCCTTGATGGTCGGAGTTGGACGGTGGCACTGGTAGCTTGCGACAGATCCACATACAATGGTTCGAAAGTTAGGAACAAGTCGCGGGATCGAAGACATCATATCATACCCCGCAATCAAACCAGGATCATCCCAAGCCTAGCTTTAGCTGCCCCAGAACAGCGCCACCGTGTTCCTCCCAAGTGGTCGCTCGTGTTCGATACGCTCTTTACCCGTCCCTCCTAAGTTGTTTAAAGATGAAAATGGATCTTCCCATTGCCCAGGTAAACTCAAAGCATCTCAGACAAGCGGTGACAGCGTGAACGTCGACTTGATCGCGAATAGTTCGTAGATTACAATTACCCCGAAGCCTTCGGTAGCTTAGCTTACCATAATGTAGAGTAATTCATCTTGGAATTGATACCTGGTCCGTTATTGAATAGTGAACGTTTATATAATAACATCTGCAGTAGATCATCAACAGGGTCCGCAATTTGAGATGACATTGAGCACAGTGGGTCAAACCAGGATAGAAGCGTCACTGGTTTCATTCGAGAGCACAATTCTGGAGATGTGTGCCCTGCACATCAAATCCCACAAAGATCAAGAGTATAGTAGTGGATGGAATTGTTTACTAACTCCACACGCCGTGTTGTTCAAGCATAATGCGACGGATCATGTCAGTAAACACAGTTGTCTTGTGTGATCCTCCGTGATAGGTCCTGAACCATGGGCCCACAAACGCGTCTTTGGTTAGCTTGCGGAGTATGCGGAATAGCGATAGCAGATCATGATACGAATTTCGTTGCACATCCCCAGGGCCATGATTTTAGGTCTATAATTCTAGGCACACATACCGATGAGTTTTAAGGAGAGGGATGTCAATAAACTGACAGTCTACCTGTTTCGAAGGAATGTTTTACATACTTTTTGGAAAATCCAATCTGCAGACTTAGTTTTGCACCTTTTTTGTTCCATGAAATGATCAACTTATCCTGGGTTGACTAAAAACAATAAAGGTGATCATTTTCACACAAGAAAATCGATCATCCCAAGCATCTGTAGAGCTGGACACGAAGTACGCAGAGTAGAAATCGAGATAAACGTAGTATTGCAAAGTACGTGGATGTAGGAGTACAAGAAAGTGAAGAAAATGTGACCGAGACTATTTGCTAGAAAGGCGTTACGCATTCATCCCGTTCCTCCTTTCTGCGGACTTACAATCCGCATGACTATATAACGCCTCCTTTATGGAAATGGTCGAGATGTCTGTACGAAAACAACGATAAGACAAGTAAGTCTTGTTCCTGATGACACAAGATAAATCCAGCCCTATACGTCTCGAATTCCAGACCGGTCACCATTGCCGAGCAATGTCAAGTGAGGAAGTCGCAGAAAGGTACTTACGAAACTTACCAGTCAAAAGTCAGGTCAGGCACCAGTGTTGACCGATCCAGATGTTACGTTAAACATAGATCAAATGCCTCGCCTCCTTTAAAGTCGAGTTCGATAAATTTCGGCCGCAGTTTTGATAATCAAAATTCTCACGATGGAGGTTCCCTTCCGATGATGTTTGTTTATGCCGCCGGCAAGGCTACACCCCAGAGCTAAAGGTCGGGAGTAAAGTAGTCTAGTACTCCACTCTTGCTATGTATTATTTGTTCCTTCTCTATCTCTATTGCATTGTGTCCCTTCTTGTTATATATCTTCCCTCGCAGATTTCAATTTGGCAGTTTATTAGCTCGGTCACGTCGCGGAACTTTGAAGATAGGTCATATGCATCTGATTACGTGGTCTTCTTCCAAATTCCTCGTACACAGATTGCGTTGTTGGCCTCCCGCGATGTGTGATCCGTAGCCTCGCCGGTGTTGAGTTAGATTAGGCGATTGTGGTTGTCGCTTGTGGCCTAAGCGTGCGTTGCCTGGTTCCACTCGTCCATATCCTCCTCTACTAGTCCTCTCTCCCCACCCATCCGATCCATTCTCCTCCACCAATCTTCCTCATCTTCTTCGTTTTCTTGGTCGTCTTCTTCCGGCCGTTTCTTGTCCTGTTGTTTTTTGCCCGTTTTTGTGAATGCTCCGGATCTTGCGAGGAAGTTTGTCATTGCTTCCAGCCCATCTTTTGTCCCCAGCAATATTCCAAGTTCGAGGTCTTCGTCGGCCTTCACCAGGATTTGCTGTTGTTCGTCGTATCTTGGGCAGTGTTTCATGACATGTTCCCTCGTTTGGTATGACTCTCTGCATGGGCATGCTAGTGTCTTGGTTGGTATAAATCTAGCGTAATACTCACCAATGAAAGCATGTCGCGTTCGACATTGGGTTAGTCGTCCGGACACCTCTCTTTCTGTGCTTGTTACGTGTTCCCTTGGTTTTAACTTCGGTGGCCATTCAGTTGGCTATGGCGAATCCGCTGGTGGGTTCCCCGTCCGAGGACCGCGTACAATCGTGAAAAGAATATTCAATAAACATAGAAACCTATTGACATGAGCTCTTCTGAGATAGCTGTGCATTCACAAATCAGATCCTGAATTGATATTTGAAGTTCATTTTCATTAGAGAGGGTGGATAACAGCAGATACTCTAAATGCTATAAGACACAGCAAGGGTAAGTAAAAATATAGGCCGAGTGACACTTGATACCGATTTCAACGTCATGAAAGCGAGGCGTATTGGCGGTGCATACCTTAAAACGCCAGGACTTGAGAAGATTAAGGATACACGCTTCCTAGGCCTGCACGTGCTGTGAGATATTTTCTATTTGAGGAAATGTCGGTGTCGTTCTCTCCTTGTTTTCCTCACTTTCCCCCTGTTTTTAACTGCTCTCAAATGGCACGAGAAACAGCTTTGAAATCGTCCTTGATGTCGTCGCTTCTGCTAACGTTGTCGAACTACCTCAAACCTCATCGAGCAGAAGCGGTACAACGAATACGTATGAACGCGTTCTCGTTGGTCCTGATTTTCGTTTTCTCAAACCTTTTGCCACTGCCAACAATTCAACGGTCAATGCGACTGGTAATAAGCAACAATAAACCTGAACGATGGTCCTCGGACTGGTTCTATAGGTGGTTCTGTATCGCCGGTGAGTGTCTGTGACTCTCTTTGTTTCTGCTCATTAGTTATGATGGTCAGAGGTTGCATTAGTTGCTCTCTTTGCTTTTAATCTTTTGCAAGGACTTTACGCAGTCCAGTATCCCCGTATGATACCTCCGACGCCAGATAAGCAAAAGTCATTGTTCCAGAATACGATAAACCCAAAGCGATCGTTCAAAGTCTTATCTCCTAATGTGTGTCTATTCGACCTATTTTTCCCTTTTCACTTACAATTGCATTCAGTCGAGCCCTCAGCCGCAGAAGGCTTTTTCAATGTCCCAGTCTGCCTCATTTACTGGTTCACCGTCAACGTATCCCGCATCTCCTCTCTCGACGCCCTCTCGAGTCATGCACTACCCTTCTGTTGCCGTGTCGTCCATCAATACAAACGCTTCATCGACATCGACCATGTTACTTCATTCGACCCCCAGTCCTGCAATTACGGCTTATAGGGGTCATTCAAACTCAGTTGGACGTGAGTCACCTTGTGTACTGTATCATCCTGTCTCCGACCTGCATCACAGGAGCGCTTGATGAGTCCTTCCTTGGACGTATCTCCCCGCCGGTATCTGACGACGAAGATCAAGCTTGAATTGATGTAGACTTGCCGCGTCAAACACCATATAATGTAATGAATAGAACCTTCATCGATACCATATAGGCTGTTGCTTTGGTTCAGATATCCAGATAACATCCAGCATTTACCCTCAATGACATTAACTTGAATGATTATTCTGGCTGATCTTGCAGGTATGACTTGATCGGCCCGGTCAACGTCGTGATTAACTCATGAAAACCCTGCTCAGAAGCTGAGTCGGGTCAGAAGGCATAGGCATTATCGAGTATTTGACGGTTGGGATTGAGATATCAATCTATATTCTGCAGTTTTTAAGATCAACGAGTGGGATATAATATATTTGTAGTTCTAGATCATGTCAATAGATAGGTGCTTAGAGCGATAGAGTATAAATTGTAAATATGTAAAAGGTATGTCGATGGAAAAATGTTGCAACTTGAGAGTGAAGATAGAGAATATCTCTATTTAGAGGCTCTAATTAAACACAGCCAGTCGACCTCAATGATTCGCAGCCTTGATGAGGTCCGAGGCTCTCTCTGCAACGACGTAGACAGGAACCTGAGTATGAGCACTAGGAACAAATGGCTGATCCGCCACATCGATATGTCAGAGATTCACGCCACACAAGTAAAAAGGTGACAAATACCAAAACAGAAGCATCAACAACCCTGACTCCCGCTACCTTCTTGACCCTCAAATCCGGATCGACGACACCGTTCTTCGCCCCCTTGGGTGACATACTCGCCGTACCGACAGGATGGAAAATCGTTGCAGTGTTCTTTTGAACGTACGCATCAATTTGTGCATCTGTCGTCGCGTTTTCTAGGCCATTAACCGGGCTTATGACATAGCCTGCCCAAGAGGGGGCGGTGAGGAATTTGAGACTGCTTTTTACTGCAGCGCGCATCGTAACTTTGTCAAAGTCACTCTTCATGAGAGCCGGGTCGATGAGAGGTGTATCAAAGAAGTTTTTAGACCGTAGCTTGACGGATCCACGGGAGTTCGGTGTGAGGACAACATTGGCAATTCCGAGGAAGTTTCCGGTGGGAGGGGGCGTGGCAAGGGCGAGGGAATTCTGGAAGAAGGGATGTCAACGGGGCTTGGAGGGGGAGGATCTCCACAATGCATACCGCAATAATGAGTTCATAATGTCCTGAGTGTGGACCAGCAGAAGGATCTTGAGTGGTCTTGAAGATCGGGTCGTTGTTGGGGAGACGTATAAATGCCAGATGGGAGGCAATAGTGTCCACAAGGAACCCAGTGCCTGTCTTCTGCCAGAACGCAATGTCCTGAGTTGCGACAGTTTTATTTCGAATGAAGTCATCAAAGGTGTCTGTAGAATTCACTAGGAATCCATTTCCAAGTAGTGCATGGTCCGACATGTTTTCACCGACATCCGCGAGGTCGACAATTGGCTTGATGCCAACAGCCTTCAGGTTAGTACTGTTGCCTATTCCAGAGTTCAGGAGGATCTGGGGAGTGCCGACAGTACCTGCAGAAAGGATGACTTCGCGAGTCGCAGTAACATGTCGTATCGATCCTGTAGGAACTATAGGAAGGATATGTACAGTATGAATACAAGAAACATGATGTTCTTACTATCTGACTGGAGACGATATTCGACGCTTCGGAACTCAGGAAGACCATTTTGCGTGCCTGTCTGCAGAAGACGAGATACTTGGGCCCCGAGTATAATGTGAAGGTTGGGTCGCTGGCGGAACTGTGGAGCCAAATATGCTGTGGAGGAGCTGCTTCGCCTTGGGCCGGTGGTAGTTGTCTGTACCCAACCTACAAAACCAGTGAGCGTAAGTCTATGAGCTCACTTTAAACTAGATACCGACCGAGTCCCAAGCCGTTACCGCTATTGATATCGAGGTTGAACGAAAATTCTCCTTTAAGTTGGCTCGTGGCGTTGATGATTCGACCATCAATCGGGGTCGGGAATCCAGAGACGCTGACGGGCAAAATTCCGGATGTGCTGTGGACCCTTAAATCGACTTGGTTGTTGACATTATGATGGTCAACTGGGGCAGTGAAATTTTCGTTCTTCCTAAAGTATTGTTGCATCTGGTTCCAGGACCATCCTTGATCACCTGTGACTTGAGCGTAACGATTGAAATCATCTTGAGTACCACGAGTGTAGAACAAGTAGTCTGATGAACGTAAACGAGTGATTTGTGGGCGAAATATACAAAGTACACTCACTGACAGAGCTCGACCCTCCTAAAACGTGACCACGAGGATATGGGATTGAGCGGCCTCCGAGACCAGGCTGAGCGACAGTGGTGTAGTTCCAATCCCATGGTGTATTGGGCGTATCTTCATGGCAGAGGAAAGGGATTTCCAGCTGTAAAACACCCTTGTCACTGTAGGTAACGAATCTCTGAGCTCGCTTCACATATACCATAGAAGATAGACCTACTCTGGGCCGGCTTCAATAAGCAAAACACGGTAGTCCGGATTTTCTGTGAGCCTGTTGGCCAATACTGCTCCGGCATTTCCACCTGGACATCATGATCAGCCAACTCGATTGCGCAACTATGTGAATTACGTACCCCCAACGATGACAAAATCAAAAGTATCAAGACTTGAATTAGTTGCAAGAGCAAAAGTATTATTGTTTGAGCTAGTTGCAGGGGCAGCAAGAGAGAGATGATTAAGTGCAAGAGCAAGAACTATGGCGCTAATTAGAGCAGACATAATAGCAGGCGATGATCTAGTGAAGAGAGGGAAACGATGCCATTTCGTTGACAGAAGCAACCGCTTTTATAATCCTCAAGATCGGTCCCGGTATCTAGACTCTAGACTCAGCGCAGTTGGTGGAAGATTTTACGCAGGTCTCCATTCTTAGGGTTCGGTTTGTGTGGCACGTCTCACCGACCAGTGATCCCTGATGCATCCTTATGGCTGTGACGCGCTCCCTGTCGAATCATTGGGTCTGTCCGGGCGCTCGAGATACGCGTTTTGCGGGAGTCGCTTGAGGAGTGCTTAATGCACTCCAAGTTCAAGTCCATGAGAGGCATCATGGTACCAGATAAAGATGCGCCGCTAGGAATTCCTAACGGCGCGGTTGAAAGGACCATGAATCGCGACACAACACCAAAAAGGCAAAGTTCGACAATATGACTCGGGGTTCCGGGGGTTGATCGTGCTAACTCTTTCCGTATACCACGCGCCACTGCAAACCAGATAGATAGATGACGACTTGACTGAAAAAGAGGTTGATTGCTGAATAAGAGTAACCTTCTCATGCTCAAGCAAATAAGGCACAAGTCAGGTTCCACGGAGTTTCGGGGCAGCTGCCACCGACTGCTGAAACGGAGGTGTTTTCAAAGGAAATTCACGCGCATGATATAAGTACCCCACAGGAATTGCCGACATTTCAGGCCATTTTGGATTATCTAGTTAGGTGACAGATGAGCCTACTCTCAACTGAGATAGCATCTGATGATGCAAGGAAGACGTGGCGGAGCACCCCGAGTCGATAAACGAAAAGCTGTCGGTCATTGGAGAGACATAACTGCGGAGATATCGAAACGTTTCGGCAGAGGTGTCACTTTCGGAGGAAAACATACGCAAAAACAACGGCGCAAAACCGCAGACCACTGGCGGAGCTTTACGAAAGAGTGTGTTCGGCAGAGGATTTCGAAACTGATCAACGTAAGCTGAAATGATCGCAAAGCGGGATGACCACATCCGTCTGACGAAAATTTTGCACGGAGGAAGTTTACTCGGGCTCTCCTATTATCATGATATCAATTCGTTTCTGATTGACGTTCATTCTGTCCATTTCAATGACATTTTACTACATAGCTCTCACTGTTTAGACCGTGTTCCCTGAGTTATCTTGTCGAGGTCACTCCATAACCTGCGCATTCATACTTAGGAGGAAGTGCACATATTTAAATACCGTGTAGCGGCTGATAATGGACCGATACACAAACAAGACAAACAGAATATGGTTTCCATCAAGGGGGGTTTGAGTGAGTAGTTTGATAAGCTACGTTTCCATTTACATTGATTGCACTGCCACTCCAAGGCCCGCCCCGGCGCTTCGGAATGATGAATCTGGACCAAGGGGACTACTGACATAGTTGAGGCAACTATAAAGGATAGAACACAGTTGAGGCGATTGTGAGGATAGAACACATTTCTGACTTTTCAGGCCCACTCAAGTCTCGATTTGTTCGTACTTTTTGAGTCGAATTCAAGGTCTGGTCGAGCTGTATCTTTCCTCGGCGCCAATACGTCCGGACTTCAAGTGGAGATACGTGCGGCTCCGATTGCCAACAATCCTGTTTTGGAGACGAATCCCAGCTTTCAGTCAGTACCTTACTCGGTAATCGAATCGATTCAAGTTGCTAAGTATCCCAAAGCTTCCCCAGGGAACGTTTATCCAAATTTTGACCTGTCTGCTGTAGTTGTCACCATTGTTCGTTGTTCATGTGAGCAATGATTCCTCGAAAGGAGTTCCATTTCCACGCTGCTCCAGACTTCTTGACGAACGAGTGCATTCCAATGCCTCTTCGTCTTCCCAATTCTCGTACATAGTTCTTCTTACGAGCATGACCGGGCCGTCGTTCACATGACCACGTAATGGTCGACATTCATAACGATTCATCGAATGGGTGGCCGCAAATCTTAGTCTTGTTTGCACTCACAGACTTTAGGGGTTTTTGAGAACTTGGTCAACAATGAAGATGAGGTCGCAACCCTATCCAAAGCTCACTCTTTTTTCTGTATTGAATCCAATTGTCCTCGCCCTAGCTCAGGTCTTTTCGTGCGTCCTTTGAAACAAATCACGGCGTTCCTTACTCATTGGACATGGTATCAATAGGAGCAACAGTGTTACTAGTGTTGTACCTGAGTCGTCGTCGATTGCAACTACTTTCCCAGCTGCTATCATCACAGATCCCTCGAGTCTTGTCCTCCCATTCATTGGTACGACCAATGGCGGTCATGTGTTTCCTGGTGAGCTTGGCACATCCTCAGGCGGTGGATGTACGAACATTCCTAGGTGCCACTCTACCACATGGTATGGTCAAAGTTGGCATGGATACCGACTCGCCGGGTAATGTGTGTCCAAGCACATGTAAGGCTTGGTAGTGACTGGCCTGACAGTGCTGGTAGCACGCAGGTTACGATGCGGACCCTCAGTTCAATGCGACTGGGTTCTCTCAGCTACATGATGACGGAACGGGAGGGGTGCAGCTCACAATCTCTTCTGTTAAACGTCCTACTGATAACTGGAAAAAATCCAGGCCGTTCCTCTTTCTAATTTTAAAATCTGGGCTTTCTCGAACTGTTCGTCTTTTGAAGCGTGCCCAACATCAATAGCCTCCCGAAAGATTCTCAGAAATCTCTTGTCAGACGGTAAAATTCTCTCGATGAATTACGGCACTGAATGCGACTGATCAATCCGCATTATATAGGCTCCCCAGATGATTTTGCATCACCAGGGTATTTTTCCACCAACCTAGTACGACTTTCCTGATATTTTTGTGATGCGTACATTTGAGAACATCATTTAGACCAATTCAATCCGAGTTGAGCTGACTGCAACCCGACGAACTGCTCTACATCGCTACACATTTCCTCCTGGGACGAGCAACCCAAGGCTCATGCTCGATTTGACGAACGATGGGCAACGTAGTAGTACCGATCCCGTCATGACCCTCGATCCAGATACTGGGAAGCTCGAAGGGGGTGCTTCTTTTGCTGCATCCTTTGGACCAGGTCGGTCTAATAGTAACCGTGCCAATGATTGTTGTTTTACAAACATTATACCCCGTGCAAGGCCGTTATAGGGCATTCACATGTGTGACGTTCAAAGGTGAAGGTTACGATTTAGGCAAGCCAACCGAGTACGGTATCTGGTTGGGGGACTTTCCTGTACGAGGGGCAACGAATATCCTCCAGGTTTATTATGGTTTGTCATCCCACCACTCTTGACGCTATTGTCATAAGGATATTGACATCGACTTCAAGGTTTTGTCGATGAAATAGGCGGACTTCTAACCTTTCAACCCGCACCTAATGGTGGAAGTACATCGATCCTTGTACGCGTGGGTGTGTCTTTCATCTCAAGTACCCAAGCGTGTGCAAACGCGGAAGAAGAAATACCCGACTTTGACTTTACCGGCGTTCAGACTGCAGCACGAGCCCAGTGGAACGATATTCTTGGGAGAGTACAGGTGGACACAACTGGTGTCGATTTGGATACAGTGAAGCTCTTCTATTCAAGTGTAAGATTCATGTCATACACAGGAAGTTAACGCATATCAGCTGATCCTCCTTCGATATCGAAGTTGTACAGGACCCATATATCACCAGCCGATTGTGAGTTTACTCTTAGATTGGTTCTCAAGCCAGATCCCATGTCAAACCTCTTCAGACACTGGCGAAAACCCCAAGTGGAACTCAACAGAGCCGTACTACGATTCACTGTATTGCAACGTATGTCGAATGATACATTTCATTGCTCTCAAAGTTGACGGTGTTCGAAGTGGGACACATACCGCACGCTTTACCCACTAATGTCTCTTCACGACCCGGCGACCTTTTCTCGGATAGTAAGAGGCATGATTGATATAAAGAAACATGAAGGTAAGACGTCTCTTGCCTCACCCAAAGGACAGTCAAAAGTCGAAAGAGCGTTGAAAAGGTTGGCTACCTGAATGTCGTGGTGCTACTGCTATGCATTATATACAAGGAGGGAGCAGTATGTGATTCTTTGTTTCCATGTCCAATACTCAGTGTCAACTTGTCAGATGGAGATCCAATTCTTGGGGAATTTTTCGTAAAGTGATTCCTTTTATATCTATTACAAATTGTAGACTCACATCGACAAGGTTCCACCAATTTTCTGCGGCACTCAATGTCAATGCAGACGATTTGTATAACGCACTTCTTGCGGATGCAGAGGACGAGCCTCCCAATTGGAATCTTCAAGGCCGACAGGCAAATGCATGGAAAGAATTCAGTAAGCTGACTTTTTGACCACAGCAAAGATTAGCTCAACTCCTTCGATGAAGATTACATACCCCAAGACATGTTTTCTCTGGGCGGTGCCAATACTAAACAAGCTTCACGAACTCTTGAGGTAGGTGGTCTTACAAGTTTGAGGGAGATTCATTTGAGGATCCCCCGTAGCATGCCTTCAATGATTTTAGTATATCTCAAGTTGCGAAGGTACTAGGAAAGACCGACGACGCACAAAAGGTGTGTAGCTGGCTCTTTTCTTCTGTCATGCGTGTTTATGATATTTTTCAGTATACCCAGCGTGCCGGCAACTTCGTCAATCTTTGGAACCCCAACATTACTGTACCGGGCGGTCCTGGGGTAATAGGCATGATTCAGGTAAGCATCATACGGGACCGCTGTTGTTGCTACCATTGATAAGGAAATAGCCCCGCTTCGCAAATGGAACGTTCAATTTCACAGATCCAAGACACTGTAGTGTGCATGATCCGGCGAAGGCAACGTGCTTCTTGAACGCAGCTAACAGGGACGGATTTTACGAATGTAAGTTTCTTTTCACATTGAAACGGGCTGGACGAATGACTGAAACCTCGAATTAGCCTCACCTATAGTCGTAAGCGGTTTAGTCATTGGTCATGGTTCCCTGATCTACGGGATCTGCTTCTAGTATTCCCAGGTAAATGCGTCTATGGATATGGGATGTACGGAAAATCCTGACCCCGCCCTTAGTATGCTCCTCAGGACACAGCGACGCTTATAGAACTTCACGGTGGAGTAGACAAGTTCATCTCAAGGCTTGATTTCATATTTGATCAGGTACATCCTGATAAGATGTTGTCTTTATCTCTTCTCACCTCCTTCGTATCAGGACTATTTCGACTCTACCGATGAGCCATCACAGCAGATACCTTTTATGTACCATTACGGGGATCGTCCCGGCCTCAGCACACAGAGATCACGCCAAATAATTGCGCAGTTTTTCAACACGTCTGTTAAAGGTCTTCCAGGCAATGACGGTACATCTGTTTCTCCCAGTGATAGTTTTCAACTCATTATTCATCTCCTTCATAGACTCCGGTTTGTTGTCGCCTATTACTTTTGAGTCACAAATGAACTGATAAGCATGTGTATTATCAGGCGCAATGGGGAGTTATGCGGCCTTCTATCTTGCTGGTCTTTATCCTTTGCCAGCTACACAGCAGTTCTTGCTATCTTCGCCTTACTTTCCACAAATATCTTTCTTTAATCCAGTCTTGAACACAACGACTACGATTTCCGCAATAAACTTCAATGGGAACCCTCCTAATGGTACGGGCGGCCGTGTTTTTGTGCAGGCACGTTTTTATTCCTCCTTTTCATCAGTCTTGTTGCTCATGCCAGCGGCTTTCTAGAGCGTGGCTGTGAACGGACAGCCTTACAAGTCCAGCTGCTACCTGGATTGGGATGTGTTCACATCAGGCTCACTTGTCCAACTCACTCTGACCGATGATATCAGTGTCACATGTGGGAATGGCACAGATGCGATCCCACCGTCCTTATCTACGGGAGGATACGACTGAATTAATCTTCAATGATACATGACTTGGCACGAGCGAAATAGCCAGAGGGGCTTAGTCCTCCATCCCTATACTTTTGTAAAAATTAAGTCAAAAAGATTCTGAGATTTCCAGGCAAATGTCACGTCGGTTTGTTGCATTTATTAGTTAGAGATCCATTTGAGTTTCAGAGGGAGATATAACCGAGGTAAGAAAAAATACCAAGACAGTAGCAATCTGATTAGATCCACAAGCACCGAAGATATATTGTTCTGAAGAAAAGAAAGGATCCTACTCCTCTAGAACACGTGTGCCAATCATGTGAGGAAATATCCAAAAAGGCCTAGATTTCTCCCAAAGACCGAACACCAACTATAACTCGCTGAGCGGCCCGACCATCTCGATATTATGTACGTATCCCTGGGTTCACCTGACTGCTGGCCTACACTACCTTATTCAGTGACAATTGGCAGTACCTCTCGAATTGGTAACGTCTCTACTCGTTCTGACTGCTTCTATCGTCTTGCATTGTTTATCGTCTTGCATTGTTCGAATGCTGCGTGAACGTTGTGAGACCATGCGCTTCGTAGTTCTTTTCTTGGTTCAGCTCTTGTGTCCATTGAACCTCGTGATTCTCAATCCGCTGGATATGCTCATCATAATCTTTTTCATTGTACTTCCGTCAAGCTCGAACTTCCTGAGACCCTATTTTTGCTTGATGCTGCTCAGGACGATGGCCTCGTGAGTAAGCCAAAGATGTACTAGAACCTACGTTTCAAATTGACTTCCGAAAAGCCGTGCAATGGCCTTTTGTCTTCTTTGTACTGCACTTCGCGGTATCAGTTCTTCACCCTGAGAAAAGAGAAAATAGCAGCAACCTTTCATCTGTGATAAGACTCTCATTGAAAGCAATGAACTTATCCATCCTCCATCGATACTGCAATGTGGTCTCGTTCTCTTTTCCTCATTGGATTTGTGTGTATCGCTGCTACGGCCCTTGTCCTACCAGAAAGCAGGGAAGATAATGATGGCATTCACCTTGCCGTTGGTGTTCGTTGTGGACCCCTCAATGGTAACACTTCAGATGTAAATGCAGGTATTCTCCCTCACGAGGTCAAGACCATAGTGTCCTTTGGTGTAAGTTTTTGTTTTTTGAAATTCATGATTACCAACGACGAACTTGATTCAAGGATAGCTATACTGACGGAGGCCATGACGATGGTGGGCCGTTGGACCCCCCGATCATCGTACCACCTAGCTCTCTGGCCGGAGGACGATCAACTAATGGTCTAACTTGGGTGGAGCATGTTGCAAACGACATTGGGGCGACCCTTAAAGACTACGCAGTGAGTGTGTACGTTTGGCAGGGAGTCCCATAACTGAGGCATTGACCTAGCAATCTGCTGCTTGCATTGATCTGTCACTTTGGCCCAGCAACCCTCGCCAAGTGGACTTCATTCATCAAGGTCAGCTTAGTCCTCTGCGAAAATTCATGAATACCGACTTACGATCCCTGATAGTTCAGACATTCTTAGGCCAGAATAATACTCTAAGTCCAGATACAACCTTGTACAGTGTCTTTTTTGGGATCAAGTAGGCTGCATCATGTCAAGTTCAGCTTCGGTTGGGCTGATCTTCTTATGCAGTGATTACTTGGCATCCTTGAGTACGAAGCCGGCATAGCGCTGATGAGCATAGACTGACATTCAATCTAGTCGACGGTGACCACATGCAAGCGGCAGCAAAGGCACTACTTGGTCAGATCGAGCTTCTCGCAAGCCCACCAACAAATGCACGAAATTTCATGGTTTTGGACGTCTACGGTCGTGGCGTTCATACTCCATCGGGAGAAGCTTTCAAGCAGACAGTGTACAACGGCTTGCATGATTTTCACACGCGTGAAAACGGCACTCAACTAAAGGTTTCTTATATCAATTTTTCCACAATATGGGATGGTGTCCTAGGACCAGCTCCCGGCTTCGCAGCCTTTGGATACGTGAGTACCGATTCGTGCACTCAATGCACTGACGAAAATGGATGTTCGACGATTGGAATGTGTGATGACCCGGAGCATTACTTCTATTGGATTCCAGGGTAAATAGGCTACAGCCATTCATTCATGTTTCACCGGTCGTGATGATAACATCTTATTCCTGTAGTCACCCATCGAAGGAGACAAACCGTATCATGGCCGACTACGTAGACGAAGTCTGGGCTAAGTGTCAAGTTGTTTGAACCACGGAAAGTAATGAATGGTTGACAAGTTTTTTCATGCAATTTGTGTATTCTTACGCGTATCCCCATCGAAATTCTCATAACAAAGAATGTTAAGAATAATTTCTGTTCTTCCGAATAAATCAACTACACATGGCTGCGACACTTGTATATGAAAATTATTCAATTCTCATATGAAATTTAATTATATCTTTGACTTGAACGAGTATGGGATAACATAGTAGCTAGGCCAGAATCTTTGTGCAGAAAGGGAGCGGAAGGCGACGGGTCACATCACCAATCCTAAAGGAGCCCCTGAAAACACCCAGGGCAGCAATACTAAGCCGCGCACAAAAAGCAGTAGCCTCAGTCGGCGGAGGAACCATCACTATACAGCACTCCGATTTGACAGACCGAAGGCGATTGACCCCAGACACACCCAAAGCAAAGACAATAGCCCAGATATTGGCAAGCTTGCTGGGAAGATACGCATCGAGACTCGCGTAGAGGCTGAGAACGGGGCACTGCCCGCTGAATCAATACTAAGGTTCAAAAAGAGCGGACTGACCGATGTGCGATGCTTGCCAAAGAGTGGAAGAGACAGTCAAACATTATCTACGCCCATGCGGGACCAGGAAGAGAGCTTTATGACACTGTACGGGTTATTCCTGGACCAAGCACGCCGGTCGGCGACTCCAATACAACCAAGGCATTGTTCGAGTACCGAGGATATTCGAACGAACGAATGAAGACCCACTCGCACTCAGGGACAGACGACACCCAGCCGAAGAGGGGTAAGAAACAGACGCCGATGGCGCCCAAGGAGAGAACTGATTTTTTCTAGAATAGGCACACCTCCAAGGAGGCATAATACGAACTACAGCCCGATTCCGACAACTCAGCCACTGCACACGCGAGAACCAGATGCATAGAATAGCGGACTATGAAGACAGCGCGTACGTAAGATTTCGTGTACATACCAGTAGAACTCTACATAGGGCAAAGACAAGCCTCAACTGGTATGGGAAGAAAAACGGCAAAAAATCTTTGCCCGGATCATTTAAATTCATTCGAAGTCAGTACAAAAGCAAAAGTCGAATCATATATTATGATCCTGCTTAATCAAATCAGAAGCACGTTCTGCAACAGCGTATGTCGGTGCTTGAGTGTGTGCCGAAGGAACGAAAGGCTAGAAAGACTCATGAGCAGACTGCAGCAAGTGATCATTGGTAATTAGAACATACTAGTACAGAAACGTCAACCACGCGCAAACCAGTAACCTTCTTAACCAAGAGGTTGGGATCTGTCACGCCGTCGCTAGCGCCCTCGGGAGTCATTCTGGATGTGCCGACGGGATGGAATAACGTGCCAGCATTGTTAGCCACATACGTGTCAAAGGAAGCATCATCAACGGCATCTGCAAGAGCACCCGCGGCGCCGACAACATAACCAGACCAGGCAGGAACCTGCACAAATCTGCTGGCTCCCTTGATGGCCTCTCGCATGACAAGTTTATCGAAGTCGGTTTTCAGGAGGCCAGGATCGATGACAGGAGCATCAAATGGATTATTGGATTTCAAAGTGATCGATCCTCGGGAGCTTGGCGATACGACAACAGTAGTTACGGCGAGGAAGTTTCCAGTGGCAGGCGCAGGGCCGGGAGGAATACCATTCTATGATGGGTAGTCAGTGCATGAGCAAAGCCGATGACGGGTTGACACACAGATACAATAACCTCGTAGTGAGGGGAATCAGGGCCTGCCGCAGGGTCTTGTTTTGGAACCAGGGTTTCGTTCAAGCGAACAAACCCGATATGATCCAGGATTGTATCAACATAGGGTCCCGTCTTGTTTGTTTGCCACTGAGCCAGGGCATCATCCTCTAGACTTTCGCTTCGTCGAAGGGTTTCAAAGGTATTAGTGGAGTTGGCTTGTCATTTCAAATCAGCCTCACGGTATCTGGTGGGGGGAAAAGGGCACGCACCGAGCCAGAGGTTACCGACGACCGGATGATCGGCAAGGTTCTGTCCGACATCGGGCAGATTGACAAGGGGTTGAACTCCGAGGGCTCTGAGGGTCTTTGAGTCACCAATTCCAGAGTTCAAAAGAATGTGAGGAGTGCCAACGGTCCCCGCAGAGAGGATGACTTCTTTTGTAGCAGTGATAGTCTTCAAAGGTCCTTCATATCATAGTCAGAAAGAGTTGCAGCTATGGATGAGAACGACCAACCTCCCCAGCTCTGACGAAATTCAACACCGCGGAAAGCAGAAGAATATTTTCCATGGCTTGTCTGAAGCACCCGCGATACCTGGGCATTGACCACGACATACAAGTTCTTGCGTTGCATGAATTGTTGAGCTAGATATGCAGTGGCAGAAGAGCTTCGTACACCATCTTTGATAGTGCTTTGCGCCCAGCCGAGACCGAGGGGTTTACCAGAGTTGAAGTCTAGGTTGAATTGGAAGTCATGACCGGCTTGCGAAGTAGCCTCAATGACGCGCTGATCGATGGGCGACGGAAAGCCTGCAAGACTGACGGCGACTTTTCCTTTAAAGCCATGAACAACGGGATTGAACTGGCCAGTGGTGTTGTGGCTGTCAGCAGGTGCCGTCCACTTTTCACTCTTCTTAAAATAAGGTAAAATATTGCTCCATGACCAGCCTTGGTCTCCTGTCACATTTGCATATCGATCAAAGTCCTCGCTTGATCCTCGCGTGTAGACGAGCCAATCTAAGTAGCAGATATCAGTATTCACAAGGTGAGTGAACCGAAAGTAAGAGATGACTTGTTGAGCTACTCCCACCCAAGATATGTCCTCTTGGATAAGGAATGGGTCGATCTCCCAAACCGGGTTGTGGTATAGTGGTATAGTTCCAATCAAAAGGTGATGGTTGCGCGAGTTCTGGAGCAAGAAAAGGGACTTCGGATGGGATGACGCCTTCATTACTAATAAATTGACGTTAGAAACTGAAGTTCATGACTTCCACAAGTAAATACACTTACGAAGGGCCTGCTTCTAGGACAAGCACATTGACTTGATCATTTTCAGATAATCTATTTGCAACGACATTTCCAGCATTGCCTCCTAGGTTGACCAGGCATGTATGCAAATGTGTGATTGGAGTCATTCAAGGGGTGCGGTGACGACATACCTCCAACGATAACGAAATCAAATTTGATATTAGAGGGAATTTCTGAAACTTCTGTCAGGAGAGCAGCATGACTTCGCGAGGCAAAGAACAAGCTCGATGAAATAACTGTAGACAGTCTGACCACACGCATAGGCAAAAGAAGAAGAGAAAAGTCACAAAATGAAGAAACGGATAGATGGTTCTATCCCTTAAGTACTACAAGCACATCCACATCCGCAGATATTAGTGAAAACAGCTCTGACGGATAATTCTCCGAAATGCCCTTCCCCACTGAGAAATGGAGATCTCAAGAATTGTGTGACGAGTTCTAGATTTTCCGCATATGGAAGGCCTTGGGAACATGTACAGCGGTTGATACGTGGTCAAGGTAATGTTCCTTTTTACTTCGGATATTGTTTCGCAGTAGAACGGAAACTGTCCCGAGTTTGTGTCGCATCCTTGGGTTGGCAACAATGCTGTTACTTCATTTCGAACGTTTTCGATGAATGGGACCCTGAGATTTACTCTTCATGGATTATTGTATGGAATCAGTACCGTTGGTTAACTGATAGTTCTCAATGACCCAAACTCGGAGTAGCAGATGATTTAGTTTGAGCCCGAAGCAGATCTCGACTCGGAACCAAAAGACATAAGATTCACTCGAGAAACGATCGTAGAGATGCGAAATATATAATAGTAGCAGTAACTCGGAACCACTGTATGGAGAAATAGAAGTTATTTGCTTCCATCTCTGGCATGGTGAGCGTCGGCAAGGGAGAAACTGTCGGAATTCGGAATGTGATCGCATCAAGAGTAAACAAACCTGGTGCGATTTGTTATGGTTCACGTCTGAATTCCTTGATCTTGCAGAAATCTCTCTTATTACCGCAATTTGGGACGGCAAGACTCAGGCTCTTGAACACCAATGTTGTCACACATATAAGCTATGATGCTGTTAGTATGGCTGGACCTTTGGTGTCAAACTTTTGGGAGTCTGCAAATAGTCGCTCCGCCAATCTCGACGTATCGGTAAGACTCGGAAACGGATTTTGATTCTGCTCGAGAAACAAGTCAAACTATGTAGTCAATGCACTTGACCTGGCGTCTCCATTCCTAACTCATTGACTGTGGATCGGATTGTCTCGAGTAAATCTACTTGATGACATCTTGAATGCATGCTATGCATTACTGCGCACGTTTGATATTAGACCTGCATTCTAACCGTTTGCAAGTTGCGCGGTTCCTTCTATCTTGTATACATGTTAACATCTCTATGATGGTTGCTTGTATGTCAAGTTTTTACTGTTCAACAACGAATAGTCCATGAAACCGTCCGGCTTCTTGATTAACTTCTTTTCGGAGTGTGGATGGGCAAAGAAATAAGCAGATTGACCCAGCTTTTGTTTATTCAGCTTCTGTCATTTTCAGATTACGACATGAAAAAGGTTTAAATGGTGACATAATGCCACACTTGTCAATCCAGGCAGAACTACCTACGGTTCTTTTATCGCAGCAGGAAGTGTCGTGTGTCCTATCCGACTGAATGCGAAGCAAAGAAGCGATGCCTACGGTATTCCCACCTGGGTCCACTCACTGTCGCTTTCATTATTTCGTAGTTTGATTCAGACTGATTGAGATGCGGACTTCGTCCGTCACTTGTCAAGTTTGATCCCAACGATTGACGTCTTTTCTGTGGTTATTAGAATTATTGCTCAGTCTACACCTATTTCACTCGATGCCTTAGCGGAGGCTGAAGCCGCTTCGAATTCGTCGTAAATAATTAACCCGGGGCTCGGGTTAAGTCTTAGCACACAGAGAAAATAATAATTTATTTTGTCACTCATCCTCACAACCATCACGATGCGTCTATTAGAGTTTTATTCACAGGCTGTCCTGACGACCGGACTACCTTTGTCATCGTCGCTGACGGTTTTATCGACATTTTCAAACTCCTTCCAACGACCGACTATCCGGAACACTCGTTTTATGGCATTTAGGAACTCCTCATGACTGTGATGCCTTCAGTGAGGTCGGGAAAGCAAGAACTAGCACTGGGAGTGGATCCAGAAAGCAAGAAGGTCAAGACTGAGAATTTGGAGGCCTTACGTGCATTCCCTGAAGGCACCTTAGGAGATCACTTGAATGGTAAGAACATAAGCTGTAAGCCATTCCTAAGGACTACATGATGGACAGACCCTTTTCATCGGGCACATGCCACGGAGGGCCGTTCCAGTCTTAGAACGAATAAGAATCTAAGAAAGGCAAACGCAAAAGCATGGCGTGCCTTGCAGGGAGACGCCCAACGAAGTAGGCTCAAGAGATCTCGAACGAAGGCAAGCATGGAGCACGTCGAATCGTCAAATCAGACCGGCAGCTCTTTTCTTGAGACTCTTAAAAAGCACCCAGAGTTGAAAAACCTGAAATTCCACAAAGTCAAGCAAGACCGACTGGAATCGAGTATAACCACGTTTGCGAGTGTTCCAGTGAATTCCGATGCAATAGGTTCTAGTATCCAGTCAAATCAGCCAAGTACGGCCGAAGAACTCAGGTGTACGCCATCCAAATCGAATCTTACGAAAATCAGTCAAAGTCAGCCAGAAACGAGTACTTCTGGATTGGCGCATGCCTCGGAAAATCTGCTCAATCTTGGTCCGAAGGTGCAACAGAAGGCAGAGATCACCATGATCCAGGCTGCTTGGGTCTCACGGGACGGTGTCGACGACGAACAGACTCCAGCCCGAATGAGGAAGAAAACACAACAAGTCGAACTCTCAAATAAGACCGATAATGCAAGTTTTAAGGCTTACAAAAGGTGCAAGGACGTGAAGGAGGATCTTCGTTTCAAGAAATTGAAGAAAGTCCAGTCGGAGCCAAGCGCCGCGGCGGCGGAATTTCCAACGGTTTCCAATGTAGCAGGTTCCAACATGGAGGCAAGTACATGCGTACAATCGGAGTTGAGCCATATGGGATTCGACAATACACCGGGGACGGCATCATCATCACATCCCACAGAAAATCCTTCGAGCCTTGCTTCGAAGGTTTATCAAAAGACAGGGAATACTACAATTTATCCTGGTTGCGTTTCGAGAGCGACGAGATCTCAGGTGAAGAAGGGTACACAACGATCCGAACCCTTAAACCAGTTTGGCAATTCGAGGTTGGAGGTTTCAAGAAAACCTACGGATCTAAAGTCTATTAAATTCAAGAAAATCAAAAAGAAGCGGCCGGAGCCTACAGCGGCAGCGGTGGCTGACGGTTCCAAGCCACTGGACTTCAACGTGAATCTTCATAAAGAAGATGCTACGTACGCACAAACAAAGTCAAATCTGCGCGAGGACACTCGGCAGACTCAGTTCGAGACCAGGATGGTGCCGGTGTCAGGAGTTGCAGTAGACTCCAACATGTGGCACAGTATAGAGGAATGCCCGTGCGCGGTACCAGTATCAGACACTTCGGAGCTGAACGAAACTCGGCAGACTCAGTCCGAGATCGCCATGGCAGAGGCTGCAGTGGACTCTAACATGGATCGTAGCGCAATAGAGGAAATCCCGTGCCCGCAACTCTTTTCAGAGCTGAAGGACTCTCGGAAGATTCAGTCCGAGACCAGTATAGTGTTGGTGGCAGAGGTGTCCCAAGCGCATCCTACAGAAAATGCTCCGAATCTTGTTTCGGAGGTGCTTGACAAGGCAAACAATACTATGGTCGAAAACAGCGGCGTCGATCCCACACTGACGAGATCCCAAGCGGAAAAGAGTACACAACAAATTGAACCCTCAAATCAAACTGGGAATTTGTCTGTTGAGGTTCTGAAAAAGCGCGCGGGTATGAAAGGTCTCAATTATAAGAAAATCAGGAAAGACCAGCCGGAGCCAAGCAAGACGATGGCTATCGAAGTTCTGATGGGTTCCGGTGCAATAGGGTCTAGTACACAGGAATCTCGGTGCGCGCAACCCAAACCAAACCTCTCAGAGGTCAACGACATCCGCCAAGACCAGTCAGATATCATCATAGTGCCAGCCGCAGGCGCATCCGCTGTGGATTCCAATATAGAAACGTGTAAGCTCATTCCAATTAAGATCACTCCAACTACTGAGAGTGGTCTTAATGCGGAGGCAAATTTACAGCCGATAGAAAATCCAATATTAACAAAACGCAAAAGGAGGAAGCTGCCAATGGAACAGATGGCAGTCACCCTATCGGTGGATGGTATCTTACGAGAGACAGACACGCCTCGTAAACGGGCCCGCCGAAAGAAGGCGGAACAGAATGATGAGATTACGGAGCCAGCGAAGGAGGTCAATATTCAGGCATTGAAAACGCCAAAGGAGCAGCAGGCAAAGTCAGTAAAGGAACTGAAGGTGAAGAGTCTCGGTACCTGCAAGGTCAAACGACAGTCGTTCAGGATCAATCTACGTTCCATTATTGCTGGGAAAAGTGAGTTCAGGACTTCATTAGCAGCGATTTTCTTTTACTGGTTTTGTTCAGGCCAACCGACGAAGGGTGAACCTCAGTGGAAGCTACCAAAGTTGCAGTCATTGGATATGTCTGATAATGCCTTGGTAACAGTCCCCACCGAACGTTTGGAGCTTCAACCTTTGATATGGTGTAGTGTGAGTGCTTTCTTCTCCATGTACCTTCCCCTGAATTCTCATCCAGTTTTCAGAGCAAAGATGAACTTGTTTCTGCGCTTCCTGAACTTTCGTTGACCAGCAACGGTATTGCATGGTTAGTATCAACGACACCAGTGATTTTTATTGAAGGTTCATCGTGTGAGATGACTGTGTCTGACTTGGTATTCGACGGACTCTCTTTTGAATTGAAGACGTATGTTTTTTCGTGTCGATGTCAACGATGTGCTCATGTCAAACCCTTTAGGACCCGAGATTTTGTATGTCTGTCTACGGATCTCGCTATGCCAGTCGAGTCTGTCGCCAACAACTCTGCAGTCAGGGTTGCAGGTGATGTTAACATCCGCGGAGAGGCCTGTCCGTTTGATACGCAGGCTGTCAACGAGACCTCGACTGAATCGCAGACTCCTGACGTTTTTCACCAACTCCCGCATGGAGATTTGTCCTCTCGAAGTCGAACGGTCATCGAGAATCCCGGTCCAAGAGGTTTTGGCGTCGAATTCCCAGGGAGATTTCGGCCCAAGAGGCCGCCGCCGGTCTTACCAAGCCGGGTACCAACGTATCCTCCCTACGAATATCCTTTGTCCATAGCTTACCGGCCAAAAGAGTATTTTCGCTTCAACCCTGGCAGAACAGAACGTAAGCCTCCGTGCTATAATTTGTTGTTATTTCAAAGTAGAACTGAGTTGCATGTATAGACACATTTACAGATACATATCGTAAATTGTCGTCTCATGTTTCTCAGGAAAAGATATCATGTCTGCCTGTTCAGGATTATCTTGAACTTCGTCAGCCACCTCAACTCTTCTTTTACCCCACGACAATTCCTTCGACAGTGGATCCTCCGTCGTGGCCTAATGTATACCCTCCCGTCGGTGTTCCTATCATTTCGCCAAGGTCTAAACGGGCCCGGACGACTCGAACGGACGACGAACATCTGGACCTGTCTTCCTCTATGTCCGATACAGTTACTGATTCAAACGCAATCTTTTGCGCCGAAGGGTCGGGAGACACGCAATATGGAGAGCTTGCGCCGTATCCTGGTCCATCTCAAGTGTCGACAGGTAATTCTGGGAAGATTAAATCCAATATGGAGCAGAGATCGGTGGCTGTTAGGGCTGAAACCGAAACGTCAATTATCCCGCCACCAACCCATTTCTCTTCCTCCGTATCTCACGGTGCTTTGATACAACCCGGAATACACGCACAGACCCATTTGGACGTCCAGCCACCATCAGCACCTCCTGTCCTCTTCAACTCTGATCCTGTCACCATAGCGTCTATCTCAGCTTCGGGTGCGCCGCCCGTCCAGTCGACAACAGCCCTTTGCGGTCCTGGCCCCCTGCACGCCGAGCACGCCGAGC
>JABCKS010000123.1:0-37977 GCA_018851325.1 Termitomyces sp. DKA19
CAATTCTATTCAATCAATCTCTGTCCAAATCCCCAAGAATCGATTCAGAATCAAGTGGATGGGTTCAAGGATTCTTGAACCGACAAACAAGTGTTGCTTTTGAAAGCATCGATTTGAACCGACGGATGCGTCAACTCTGTATTCCCCTACTGTGTCAGTTAATGCGTCTCCAGTAAACCAATCGTTCGAGTTGTTCAGGGACCAACTTCTGAATCGTCTATGTAAGCTACTAGAGCGGCGTGGTCAATGAGAAACCGGAACGTGGGGGAGATTGCCGTTTGCCCAAAGATGATGAAGGTGTAAGGTAGAAAACCAGATGAAGTGTGTGCAAGCGCTGGGATAGGTGAGTCGAAGCGAATTCCAATATGACCGGCGAGAAAACTGATACGGGCAACTCGTACTCGTCACGCGCTATGACTATGACTTTTTGGGACATTTTTTTATATTTGGGGAAAGTGGACAAAAAGGCTCGAGAGGTCGGCATGGCCTGTAACGTTTCTACCATACATTATACAGTACTTATTCATCGGGTAAATAGACAGAGAACTGGAATGTATTGCTTGACGACGCTCGGCTAATCCACTAACGTGCTGTGGCGCATGTTACTTGGACTTCACGCTGGAGAAGTGTCTGTCCGATTATCAAGAAATTCTCGCCAGCTGAACGTAGGTCCAGGAACGTCCTACACAGAAATCATTAGATATAAATACTTTTGTTGCAAATATGTGGAAAATAAAGATTTTCGATTCGATCCTATACATGCTCCTTAGGTAGCTGAGCATCTCCCTCGATGCCACCCGTCTCAATGAACCGAAGTGCAGCACTACCAATGATAGATGGGTGTTCTTGTGACGGGAAATCAGAGACAGCTGGTCGCAGCTCATTGCCATGCTCTTTGCCTTCCTCTCTACGGCGCATCAATCTCTTGAGGTCGAGCCGTGGTTCATGACCCATTTCTTCCATTTCTTTCAACGCAATCTTGTAGCGGAGATCATCGGTTGTGAGGCACTTCCGAATGATTCTGGAATAAATGTTGTACCCTGGATGGAAGCCAGCAGATTTCATCTCCTCAAGATAAAAGAAGGCGTCTTCGTAGTCGTCCTGCGTGAGACATAAAATAATAAAGGTCTCGTAAGTGTTTTGATCAGGCTTGACCTGAGCAGCCTTCATGTCATCCAGGAGTAAGTTCCCTAAATCTCGGTGAGACGCGGCTACGCAGCCTTTGAGCAATGAGTTAAAGATGGTGATATCGGCCGTAGCTCCATATTCCGCCAAACTTTTGTAGGTACCAATGGCACGTTGTAGATCTCCAAGTTTCACTGAAGCACTGATCAAAATTTGTAGGACAATGCTGTCAACCTTTTTGCCTTCCTTAAGTATCTCGTCGGTGATTTCCCAGACCGAATCGATAACTTCAGTGCTAGTGAGCACTTCAAGTAAGGCAGATGCCGTTTCAGGTATGGGCTCGATCCCTTCCTCTCTCATGATATCTAAAACCCGAATTGCCTCCTTGAGTTGCTTTTGGCGACAGAAGGCCTCGATGAGAGGCGCAAAGTGGTGTTCTTTCCATTCGATGCCTAGAGTTCTCAAGACGCGAAGGGCATCGGTTGCAAGATCTGGATGGCCATTGCGCGCCGCCGTGTCGATTACTGCTAGACAAACGCCCTCACCCGGATGCATGTTGAATACGTGAACAATCTGCTTCCAACACCTGATGACGCCATCCAGCTGTGGTCTCAAATATATTAGAACGATCACAAAGTAATTGCATGACACTCACGTAAAGGGCTTCTGCAGATGCGATGAGACAAGGCATAAAGAATGAATAGTCTAGCCGACGAAGAGAGTGTGCCTCAAAATCGGCTATTAAATCAAGAGCGAGTCTCGGGTAGCCCGCCTGCGCGACATAACCAATGAGAGCCATGGCAGTGAATATGTCCGGAACTACTTTATAGGTCTTCATGGTATGGTAGAATTGAATCGCAAGCTCCATTTGATGAGTTGAGGTAAACCGGACAATGATAAGCCGGAAAGTGGTAATATCGGGCGGGATTTGTAACTCGTCCATTTTCTTGAGGACCTGCCATAGATAGTCAGAGGTACATGCATTCTGCGCCTGCAGGCGATATGTGAAGTCAGAAGTGAAAGAAAGCCCAGCCACTTGTTGATATTTACCTTGATCAAAGCATTGAATATAGCAGTATTGGGGGGTAAGCCAACGGCAATCATGTCGTCGAGGATAGCCCAGGCGTCTAACCACATACGGTGATAAGCTGCAGCATTGATAAGCGCAAGATACGTAGTAACATCAGGTTGTATCTTCAAAGTTTTCATTTGTGCTGCTAGGTCGAGGACTTGGGAATACCGGCCGAGCTCCGCTGCCTCCATTAACTGCATATTAAGACGTGCTTTGGTTGTCCGTGTCGAAGCCTGTTGCGCTTCTGTGTCACCTGAAAACCCAAGAATCCTCTGACGGGATATGATGAGTTGCGGTGAGGACAAGGACTCTTCCTGAAGGGCAGTAGAAGCATGTCTCCGCCGCCAGTTATTTACTGGAATATTAATGAATAAGAGTTGTCCCAGGGTGACGTAGAGAGTCGGAAGACTTGCATAGCAGACCGGAAGGCTGTAGTATTCTTCGGGAGGTGGAGACTACGGTACGGGCACATTTGAAGGATATTTGAGAGGAAGACGCTAGCATGGGGCAACCACAACCCTCGCTGAGATTTTGGGTCCTTGCGGACAAACTTTTCGCGCTGTAGCCAAATATATGTAAATACGCCTGAGAGCCACGTGCCGCGGTGTTTCACTTTGAACCCTCGCCTTGTAAATTGTCTGCCACAGGCGCGTTCGCGACATCTTCTCGCGCCATCTTCCCTCATGGTCAGTCTCTACTCCAATGCTTTCGCGTCTTCTCTCATTCTTGCTACTAGTTCTACTCGGAAACCATTCTCTCCAGGAGGGGCCCTTTGGGCAAAGTGTGGCTCGCTGCCCATATGGAGCGCAAGCTCTCCAAGACCCAGACCCTCCAGACCAACATCGAGCAGTCAGTCGGTACGTGTACCTTCTACTCAATGTCATGCACTCATCTGACACCTGCAGACGCGATAATGGGTCAAGAAATTGAGGTCATGGCTCTTCGTCTCAGCGGGCAGTTGCTCCTTGGTGTCGTACGCATCTACAGTCGCAAGGCAAAATATCTATTGGATGACTGTAATGAAGCTCTTTTAAAAATTAAAATGGTGAGAACAACATCTTCGGGCTTGAACTCGACCTTTTGAATTCGGTTATCAGGCATTTAGGCCCGGTATCGTAGACATGACGGAGGACCAACTCGCTGTGAACAAGAACGCAATCACTCTGCAACCAGGTGGTTTGGACCTAGATCTCTTGTTACCCGATGTGAACTGGTGAACCTTATGGCCATGCATACTCGTTCACTTCTGACCAGCTGTTTAGGGAAGTTGACTTCGAAGATCGTCCAATCCAGCTACAAGGTCACCATCAGGCAGATATACATGACATTACGCTCAGAACTGTCAATGACTTCCAGGATTTTGGTCTCGAGGATCCGTTCGGTATGGGCCCCTCGGACGGTATAGGCTCTCAGGATTTCGATCTCGACCTTGGACTTGACTGGGAGGCTGCCCCGGAGAAGGATGGGAATAATGCTGACGAGACGAGTGTCAGTGGAAGTGTTGGGGTTGGCCGTGATGCTGGAAGCCGCCGAGACTCTATAAATTCTCACCTTCTGGGCCGTAATGGCATGGACATTGACATGGATATCTTATCAAACCGAAGCAAGTCGCGCGACCCTTCCGAGCACCCCTTCGACGCGGACGTTAATATGGATCTTCCTGACCTTGCGGGTATGGACTTGGGTGATTTCGGGATTGGTTTCGACCCCCCCGCCGAGAACGAGAAAACTCCTGGTCAGACACGGGCTTCTTCTCGTGCTTGTAAGTGATTCTGGTTTAAATCTTTAGCTTTCTATTGATGTTCTTAGCATCACCCCTTTCTGAGCCACCTCCTACACCCGCGCCCGATGAGCCGCTAGCGGTTGAGATGCCTAAAGAAGTAACAAAGGCGAGGCGCAAAATGAAAGAAAAAAGGCAGATCATAGACTCCGTAACTGAACTTGTGGATGACCCTGGTGCCAAGGTTGGCCGCGGTCGTACTGGACTTGGTGCCCCTGTGACCAAGGATGTGAGCGACATACTCTCTGAGCAACAATTCCTTCCACGTTCATCAGTCGTAATGCGACTCCTTACCATCCGTGATGACCCCTTGGCCCACTTCCTTCCGACGAAAGTCACGCCTAATGGCACCTTCTTTTGCGCTGCTCCACCAGGTTTGGCACCGGAACTTGCTGAGTTGTTTATGCGTCCTGTCAACGGTGCTACATCCAAACGTCGCGGGGAGTCTCCTCATAGAAGCCCCAATAAACGTCAGCGTCTCGATGAAGATGAAGAGATCGAACAAGGTCGCAGAGCGGCCAGCCTCGCTCCGAGTCACGGCCTCGGAAGCGACATTGTGGGACGCACGAGTGTGGGACTCGATGACATTCTCGACTTTGCAGACCAAACGGGTGGACCAGAAGATTTTCAGTTGGATATTCCTGAATTTCATGTTGGCATGGAAGTTGATATCGGAATGACTCGTGCAAAGTCTGCCGCACCATCTGAACAGAGCCGATTGTCCACCCCTGGCTTGGACGGCATTCCTGTCGAGGATGGAGATGAAACGTATGCTGATGCTGCCTGCCCGATTGCGATGTTTGATGCCAGGCCATCTCAGACACAGACTCAAGCCACAGAGAGGGAGGTGCCATTTACTGACCACGAAGGAAAGGGGTACAGCAAGAATACGATCAAGGCTGTCAGCATGATTAGGAAAGAACTTCAGCCTATCGCAGGTCAGGAGGATGACGACAGGTTACTCAGCTTCAACAAGTTATCCGAGAAGGTAAACAGTACATTGTATGTGGCTTTTCTCCTCCTGATTTTCTCAAATTCAGGCATCCCGTCGCGCTGCTGCATCGTTTTTCTTTGAGTTGCTTGTGCTTGGGACGCGTGATTGCCTCACACTCACGCAATCCGGTCCTTTTGATAACATCGAGATCAGAGCGAAGGACAAACTTTGGGAGCAACAACGCCACGGTTCCATTGCGCCATCTCAATCTGGATCCGTTGCTCCCTCTCCTTCGGCATCAGTAGTACCATGGCGCGATGCTTCTATTACAAGGTCTCTTGGCGATACCATAGAACTATAGTTTGTTGGATGGCCATTTTTTCTCTCTTCTAATTTATTGGAATACTGTTTTATTATATCGCTTCCTGATCTCAGATTCTAGGGAATTTAGACACCATCTATTCCTTTTCGTAGTCTACCTCATTCTTGTTTTGTCATGATTCCAGCTCTCGTTATGTATCACATTCTCAATTGAATAACTCAGTTGGATTTATTGGGCCCAGGTTTTCTGGTCCCAAGAGAAGGCGCAAAGTTACGTAATAAGGTGCGAGTCGGGAATTGGCACATATACGTTGTTTTTTCCGTCCACATCCAATGCCAAAAGGAATCTACTGACGAGGTTGTACCCTCCAATAGTTGCTGTAGCTTCAACAAGCTGTTGGTCATTCAAGAACTCCTTGAGCTCCATGAAGACATGATGGGGAACCCGGGCCGTGCTTGTGCTCCAATCGGTAAACGTCATCATTGCTGACAGTGAAGGCCCTAGAATCTTGTTTGTTTCGGCCGCCTCTTTCAATACGGGAGTAAGACGAATGACACGAAGTTGTTCCGTTGTGAGGCCTTCTGAACGGCCAACGGATTCATGTTGATACCTTTACTAGGCGTATGAGATGTGAGACTGATTTGGGAAAGTACGCACCACTCATACGACGCTTTGTTGAGGGCTGCTATCCTTAAGATCTGGCCTAGGTAAGCCAGAATCCATATGAGGGGAAAGGTTGGCGCTCACAGCTAATTCTCTCATATTCCCAGGTATTGTCGTGTTGGCTCTAATAACTCCAAACAGACTATTCCAAGTCGATGCTATCAAGGGCGCGTTGAGCCTGGAAGTATACTCCATGACCACCTCTCCAAAATATGGAATTGAAGACTCACAGGACACCGTCTAATGCCAGTAGGGTTCCATTGGCTCGCCTGGCTCGTATAGCATCTGCTATCTAGATTCATGCATGCAGTAGTACATATTTTAATGTCCAACTCCAGCATAGATGATCTTCTGTACTCACTGGGTCAGTGCCAGGTGCAGGAAAAATATAAGGAACTCGAGCTGGAAGGTCGTCATCCCGTCTCCCCAGAAGTTTGTGCGAGGGTTGGATTGCTACGCCCAGCACAGTGAGCGTGAGACTAGCTATCGCAAGAAGCAGATAGAGACGCCTCAGAGCCATGAGGGTGAGTCGACCTATCAAGCGTAGAGTTGTGAGAGATACGCTCTATAGAACGGACCGGATATAATGCTTTTTATATATTCTTCCGACGGTCTGTGTGAACACGTACGTGTGGTGTGTAGTTCCCAAAGAGACAAGTCGAATTTTACGAGATCGGGTTCCATTATTCGGAGTTCCGTATAGTCTAGTCGGAGCGGACGGAAGCCATTTTACAATTGCGGGACACTCAAATACGACAATCTTGATATCTCTAGAACAAGACTTTTCGGGCCGAATCAAGGCCAGATCTGAATTCAGCAGGTCAAAGACATGCCACCCTATGCACTCCATCCCTCATACCTTGGTAGTAGTGTTGCCCCTTGTCTGCTGCTGCTTTTATGTTGGCCTGCTTGCTGCTTGCTTGTTGCTTACTACTACCATTGGTTTCTGGGCAATGTTGGCCTCCTTCTCGCACCAGACAACCACTCATACACTTGGCCTTCAACTCTCAGTGCACCCCTTACCTTTGTTGACTTTGCTGCTTGTTTTACCCCCATGGACACCTGATGAGCAGGTCATACGATTGTTACGAGGACCTGACAACAGAGATGAGGACGAGGTTTCTGGTCCACAATTACAATGATTTCATGTCGTCATAGACACGACCAGGGAGCCCAGAAAACCTTGCCTGTTATTGCCAGTCATGACCCTCATCACAGCGTTCCGGAAACCAACCAAAACCTCGGTTAACATTTCAGGTGTACCATTGAATTCCATCATACCCTTGGGGTGTATTACCAGGGCAGCAGATGAACCTTCTCTTTCGCATTGTGAAACAGCCCTGATGTGCAGGAGGCAGTATGGATGGCCATCACCGTCACCATACACCCCCGATGGGTTGTAATGTGATGCCACATAGCCCGTCCCCAATTCTTGCACAAGTATGTTGCACGACGTCTGGGACATGTGCGCTATTGCTGCACTGCCATTGGAGGTAAGGATGTTGAATGAACACAACATCCCCCTGATGTTAACAAATGTCACGACAGGTTTGTGATCCACAGGAAGTCCTTGGAGTATGTTATCAGCAATAAAAAATGCGAATTTCCCCATTATCTGTGCCTTCCCGTAACGGCATTGGTATCTGGCAGTGCCAATGGATGGATCCAGGTTGTCGATGTATTTCTCCCTTTCCGCCAAGTATGATTCCTCCAACGCCCTGCTTCTTCTGTTCATGGTCACGGTTGCGCTCGCAATGTTGGGTTCACACACCACCATTGTCACCATAACCTTCGGGCATTCATATGACAGCACAGGTATTATGGACCTACCCCCAGGTTTTATCATCGACTTCTGGACCATGAGACCAGAGGTGAAGGCAAGCATTACGCCCTGCCACAACCTGCCACCCATCATGTTGGGGAACCTTCTGTTGAAGTCCTCGGCATCCTGGGGTTTGAAGTGGGACCTTTGGGGCCTTGTCCTTGGTGAATACCCCCTCGAAGCCTGAAACCTCGAAGACTTGGGTCTATTGTATATGTTGGACATCGTATGTGACCGTTACAGCATGCGCTGGGGGTGTCACCTTTTAATTGTCAGTTGTCATGACCACTGTCACTTCGGTACCAAGCGTCGCGACCGCCACCACTGCCACTGCCGCAAACGTTCAGGACAGTACCAATGCGCCGCCGGCATACAACTCCTCCCAGGACGCACCCTACGTGGACATACGTTCCACCCCCAGCAGCAACATAACATTTTCTGTCAGGCCAACCGCGACCGCTCGCGCTGCTGGTGGTGGTCAAAGCATCAATTACGTCCCCATCAGTGTCAGGGTTGGTACAAATGTTTCCACCACTGCACTTTCCAGGGTGGTTTTGGGGAGGACTGGGACTTATGGTAACAACCGTTTTTGGATCACACTCGGTTTGCGTTCCAACATCGCGACGCGTCTCGTGGGCACCCAGGGTACTGTCACGACCCAATATTCTGGCAGCATCGTCTCCAATGGGTACCAGTGGTTCAGGGCCGATATAAGTCCGAACAACACCATGGCCTTCGCTGGTGCCAACGGGGTGCGACGTGTCCTGCCCCTCAAGACCGTGGTGGACGCGTATTTTGCCAATAACACCGTCGCGATGACTGTGGAGTGCTACTTGCGCCTCAAGAGGTCCCCTACCCATCGCAATGTCACCCTCAGCATCATGGATAATGTTGTGTATATCGGTTCCGCTACCGGGGTCATCCCACCCAACTTCAACGTCGCTGTGCTCCCGGACATCGACGCCGTCATCGGAACGTTGGCAAACATCAACATCGAAGAACTGGGTGATGAGTGAACGTTGTCCCATTGGTCGTGGAATTGCCCCGCCCCGAATGTAATTGTATTGTCATGCCCCCGCCGCCGTACACCAAAAATTTTAATTTGGGTCGAAATGTGCAAGGTGTTGTTACATCAAAAGTTTCTGGGGTGGTATTGTTAACACTGGTGTTCAAAGTGCTCCGGTTGTGTGTCCCAAACTGCCTGGTTCCATGACATGTGTTGTAACAGTGTCCGATGCCTTCCCATCGATGTCCAGTACCGTTAAAACACCAGAAGAGGTGGAAATACTCATCACCTTCTCCTCCATGTTGACATGGCACGTCAAACGCAACCCGTCATTGTTCCTGGAACCCGATATGGATTCGGACACCGTGGATATTGTTCCCAAACCACAGTAGGAGAACGAACCCATTATGTGTAACAACAGTCACTCCCATCGTTGTCACGAACCATATCCGCAACCCTTTCCAACATGTGAACAATGTCCCTGGTCGTTATTCTCAGTCGTGATCCGTTCACCACACGCCTCGTCCTCCCGGCCTCGAGTGAATGGGCAGTGTATGCAGCACAAAGGAACCGGACACGCAGTGGTGACAGGGTGTTGCCAACAACCATGTTCAAGGACGATGGCAGGGCGGTGACATCCACCCCAATGTCTTCCAATGTGGGGAGGGTGATACAAAGGGTCAATGTCGAGGCAGGGCATGTGATGACCAGGATATTATCCAGGGATGAAATGACGACTGGTGACAAGGTTTCCACAATGCATGGACAGAAGTTCACCGTGTATGTCATGAGTGACACAGACATGCCATTTGGGGAGGATTGCGGCAACGATTCTTGTGGCGGCACCCTGGTGAAGTTTGACATAATAATTTCCCCCACAAGTATTATGAAACGCATGACTGCAGGACAATGGTATGAAATGAACATGGGGATCCTGACAGCCATGGACCCAGAATATTGCAACAAGATGTACAACCTCGACTTCGTCCCAGAACTTGTCAAGGGTCCCAATTCCAGGAAGGTGCAGTTGTACTCGGGGGAAACAGGGGAACTGTTGGAATACTTCTCCCAGGGGAAAAGAACACCCATTGTGGCAGATTATGGCATATTGCGCATCATACAACAAACGCAAGTGGCAAGGGACAGGCAGCATTACACTCATAGGACCCCTGGGGCCCACAACCTCAATCCACCGCATGGCAGGACAAATTCCGGAGGCATAAGGTTTGGTGAAATGGAAACACATGCTGCAGAGGCCTGTGGAATGTCTCGCATACAGGAAACCCTATGTGCACGTACTGATGTTGTCGTTGCGGACTTCTGCACTGTTTGTAGGAGACAAGGCTGTCTTTGCCATTGTGATGATGCACCCAGCCTCCAGAAGTTCTTGATACCGAGGTCAACGCTATGGGAGGATGTTGCATCATATATCACCCAGGGTTTGTGTTATGAATACCTCACAAGGTGATTTTGAATTGCTGCCACATGTTCAAAAATTGTACGTTGGGGTCAGGACATGGTGGGATTGAATGTTGTGTTGTTGAGGGAAAGGTTGCCCAGGACCGTGGATGGGTCTGCGATGCTTGGGAGGGGGGTTTGTTTGGTGACATTGCAATGGGTAGAGGACCTCTTGAGGTGCAAGTAGCACTCCACAGTCATCGCAATGGTGTTATTGGCAAAATATGCGTCCACCACAGTCTTGAGGGGCAGGACACGTCACACCCTGTTGGCACCAGTGAAGGCCATGGTGTTGTTTGGACTTATATCGGCCCTGAACCACTGGTACCCATTGGAGACGATGCTGCCAGAATATTGGGTCGTGACAGTACCCTGGGTGCCCACGAGACGCGTCGCGATGTTGGAACGCAAACCGAGTGTGATCCAAAAACGGTTGTTACCATAAGTCCCAGTCCTCCCCAAAACCACCCTGGAAAGTGCAGTGGTGGAAACATTTGTACCAACCCTGACACTGATGGGGACGTAATTGATGCTTTGACCACTACCAGCAGCGCAAGCAGTTGTGGTTGGCCTGACAGAAAATGTTATGTTGCTGCTGGGGGTGGAACGTATGTCCATGTAGGGTGTATCCTGGGAGGAGTTGTATGCTGGCAGTGCATTGATACTGTCCTGAACGTTTGCAGCAGTGGCAGTGGTGGCAGTCACGATGCTTGGTACTGAAGTGACAGTGGTCATGACAACTGACAATTAAAAGGTGACATCATCCAATATGCATTTCCCATAGTAGTTGGAAAGAAGGTGCACAAAGGATGCGGCAGTACAAAAAGATGCCTTGTAACCCTTGTCCCTGGCTATAGAGGCAAGTATGACTGGTTCACAGCTTGCAACAACATCTTGTGAAGATATGCTGTGAAGATGATGCCTGTCAATGATCGTGGCGTATGAACCATTCTCCTCCTTGTAGCACCATATGATACCCAATGTCAGGGGTCTGGTGGTGCACAGCATTACATCCCTTGCATTTCATTATTTCCCACATACCACACTATGGTGTGCCCACATGAGCAGGAGATGGAAATGTATATTATTTTGGCTGATGGAAGTGGAAACCCCTCACCATGTGGACTTCTTGCCTCTATATCATACCCACACATGTGTTGGTCCCTATAGGGTATGTATTTCATGCCCTTTCCAAACCAGCAATTACCACCCACCTGTATTCCACATATGGCAGCCTCTCGTAAAACTTTCAACCACCCACCATGCTGCCATGTTATCCCCTTGTAAACCCTGCCATCCACAGACTCCTTCTTGATTATGACCCTGTTTATGCTCCCCACCTGTGCTAGGATTTTGGTGTAATCCACAACCATAAATTCCCTGTTATGGTATGCCAGTCTGACAACCACACTGCCACTGTTGGTGGTGGTGCTGACACATCTTATGTGACCCCCAGCATCAATTATCTCTTGCAACCTTTGTAGCCCCACAAGTTCAATCATGATGGTGACATGTGCAGAGATCTGCAAGGTATCACACCACTATAAGTGATGATGAATATTTGCCCATGAGTTTCAGTGCCATAGTGAAGGTTTTGGGGGATAGTACCAGTGCTGTGACACAAGCAGTGGAGGATGATGATGAGTCCTTGTCCAGTGAGTTTTTGGATCCCAACACCCTGCCTGGAAGTGTGTACAGCAGGTGCAGCACACCCACCATGGCATCTGTCAGTTCTGCCAGTGGCAGTGTCTATAAGGAGGAGATGAGCTTTGTTTTCAACCTGACTGGGGAGCAGGAAAGCAGTTGCATACAGATGTTAAGGTGTTCATTTTTCAACAGGAATCTTGTGTGCATCTTCAACAACAACATAATAGTTTTTTGCCAGTCCAATGGCTATTGGGCATACTTGTCATCTGCTGCCACACAGGATACTGTGTGTGCAGCAATAGGAATAACCAATGCTATGGTCAATTATCTGGAAGCCGTTAAGCCCTTTGTGCAAATGATATATGCATATACATCAAGGAATGTAGCTCATCCTACCTCTCCCAGTGTTTGCATAGGAGTAAGAAGGTATAGATTTGAAGTGAAGGGTGACACCATTTCTTACACAGACTGTTCACTCCTCCTGGAAGGGGTGGTTGGTAGGGACATCACAACATCCAGGATAATCTCCCAGTTGTGTGTGCAGCCTGTGCAGATGACCAAGAGACCTGTGTCCATAGTCATAAGTGAGGACAATGAGCTCTTCAACTATGCCAGGAGGTCATTCTCAGATGAGAGGGAAATGGCAACCCTTATGTGGTGTTTGGGTAACAGTGTCATAGAACCCGTCAAGACCAGCAGAATAGTGATATTCATTGGGCTAGGTGGTTGTGGGAAATCCCACATAATAGATATCATAAATGCTGTGTTCTCAGGTTCATGTTCTACCATCAGTGCCAATGCTATAGTTGGTGAGTATGACAGTTTCAGTTCCAATACCATACAGGAGATGGCCGGTAACAGGGTTCTGTCAGCTGGGGAAATAGATTTTGCCATGAAAAACCCCAACATCAACCTCCTAAAGACACTGGTGGAGCATGATACTGTGCCTACCAAGCTCCAGCCCACAACCACTGCCTGCACTATTATCTTCGCCACCAACAGCATGCCCAACCCCTTGCTGTGCAGGGGTTGGAACACCAACCCCATATTTTATAGGGTTGTACCAATTGCAATGAATGTATATGTAAAGGACTTGCAAGTTGACATTAACATGCCCAGGGGTGATCCTACACATCTGGATTTCATATTATGGTATGTGAAGATCAGGAACAACAATGTGGATATGCCCATAACTATGAGGACGGTGCTCCTGATACTCCTGGGAGCCCATTATTCCACCTTCCATAACTACCTCCTCTTCAATGACAATGCAATGGAGAAGTTAATGATGTCTGCAATGATATTGGTGGCCTACTTTTTGACAATGTCTGTTACAGAACTGGAGAATCTTGCAAGGTGCATGTCCAGGAGTGCAGTTGTAGAGTATAGTCATTACAACCTCATAAAGGGAATAAAAAGGAACACCCTGGCATGAATCCTGCATGGGGCAATGTCACCATCAATGCCAGTACCCAGGTTTGGAACATGTGTGTTGAATCAATGGCAATTTAAAATGTCACAGCAAGATGCTGTGTCTTTCACCTTAACATTATGAGTAACACTGTCATAACAATAGACAATGCCAGTCTTTTCACCTTTGTGTTGGGGGATTTCAAGTCCACAAGGCTCAATTTCGGTGCCAACAGTGGTGACAACAATAACAGTGTCATACCCATCAAGTATGACACCAGTGATGGTCCCAAGAGTGTTTTCATTATCAGTGATGCCAGACTTCAGAATCTGAGGTTCTTCAAGTTGGGTCGACTGGATTTGAAGAAGGTGGGTCTGGAAATACCATCCTACATCATCAGTTGCATGTATGAATGTCTGTGGGATGGGAACATACCCATAGGGTTGTTGGACAATACCTTGCAAAAGGATTTCATTGACCACAAAGGTTTTGTGTGGATGCTGGCAAACCTTCCAGCCATGGACAATAGGTTCAGGAGGGTGCATCTCAACACGACTGTTGATAACAATGGGGAGGAAAGCCAGGAATACATTGAGGAGTCTGTTAGTGACATGAAGGAGTACATGATGGGTTTCAAAAGGGCACCATCATTTGAAGTGACAGTTGTCCTTGACTTTCATTACTCCCATTATAGTCCCAAGAAGGTCATTGGACAAATAACCAACTTCAAGTTGAAGGCCTCCATTAATCAGACATGGATGATAAGGCCTGCTGTGGAAAGGGGCATACAGATCACCAAACAAACCCCCCTCCTAAGCATTGTGGACCCATCCATGGTCCTGGGCAACCTTTCCCTTGATGACACAACATTTGATCCCACCATGTCCTGACCCCAATGTATGATTTTTGAACATGTGGCAGCAATTCAAAATCACCTCGTGAGGTATTTATAATACAAACCCTGGGTAATATATGATGCAACATTCTCCCATAGCATTGATATGACTTGCCCCTTATCCACCCCTGGCTTGCTGCTGTTTTTATGCTGGCCTATTGGTCACCTCTTCACTGACTGGCTGTCAATCAAACTCCCTACCACCACCATCTCTATCTTATGTGTATAGCACTCTACCACTATGATTAGGGCCTGAACTACCATGCTCCTTATTTTTGAGTCTTGGCTGCTTCCTCAGCCCACCCTACTCTATTTAGGCTGCTATACTTGTGCCCTTGAGCAATGTTCTCTATCCACCCAAAGCTGTATCTGTCAGGTCAATGGACTTTGAGGGAGGTAAAGAGACTAGTCTCTTAGACTATTCCACCCTTGTCTAGCTTAGTCCATAGGGATTGGCACTTCTATCTAGTTGACTTTTGAGCTGCCTAGCCCTTCTTATTTCCTTATTGTCTTAGCTCCCACACTTAATGGGTATGCTGTACTTGACACATGGTGCATTATTGTCTATTATTAATCCTTCTACTATTGGACTTAACTATTTAATAGTTCATAGTCATTGGCTTCTGCTTTGTTATAAGACTATAGTCAGCAGCCTTCAGGCTTAGTCATAGGTACTTAGTCATAGGTACTTAGTCAGTAAGTAGTCTTGTAGTATATATAGGGGACCTGGGGATAGAATATTCAGAGTCTAGACAATAGCATTGCTTTTGGGTTCCTTCACTAGTATCACTATAAGCTTGGCCAATGTGGCTCTTTGCTTTCTGCCTTGCCCTCCACCTCTGCCTCTAGTTGTTGCCTGCTTCTTGACCACTGTACCTCTGGCTAGCTTGCTTGTTGCCTGTCTTTCAACTGGAGAGTCAGGTTATGAGTAGTAGGCTTAGTTTAGACTCTCCATAGTGTCAGGTCCAAAGAACCTGGAAGGCTCACCTCCCAAGAGCAAGAACCTGCTAGCCAGTTAGTCAATGGCAGAAGATAGAACATACAAGTGTTCTGAGGCTGATCCAGGCACTAGATAGTGTTCTGGAGTCATATTGACAAGAGTGAAGGTTGGTGAAGTCCATAGGAGTGTTTTGTGGACTGAGACAACTATGCCAAAGAGTTGAGGGAGAAAGGAAAAAAAGAGTAAATTGAGTAAATAAAGAGACAGAGTAGTGTAGAGAGACAAAATGTAGGCAAAAGTAGGCAATATCAAGACTACCAACTGACTATGGGGCTTGGGGCTATATATTCAGAATTTCTGGGGAGAATTGGGCAAGGTAAGGGGTCCCTGGGTGAGCAGTGCCTGCTCAGGACTCAGCTTATGTCATAGTAGGGCCTGGCTATAGTTTGAGGTAGGCCCCACAGTTGGGTTTGCAGATATGGAATTGTCCTGAGGTTAGAGCAGGCTCTAAAGGAGTATTAGGACTTAGAAAGCTAAGTTGCTAGTGATCTGATTGTTAGAACCCCACCAATTTTGCCCTACCAACCCTTCCACCCCCAAAAACCACTAAACCACCCCTGCCTGACCCTCAAGTACCCCCACTCCCAATCTGGACCCTGCCATGACCCTACACATCACCAGATCACCAATTCATATGTTCTTAAGCCTTCAACCCTGACAATTCCCCAAACACACTCTATGGATCATCAGATCATTGGCCTATGCATTCCTGAGTCCTGATGCCTCCCCAGGGCCAATTTCTACCTCAAGATGATTCTACACCTTTGGATCTCACCATAGAGCCCACTTTGGACTATGTCCATACCCCACTACAATAGAAGCTAATTCCTAGGCAGGTACTGCCCACCCAGGGACCCCTTACCTTGCCGACTCTTCCTGGAAACTCTAAGTATATAGCTTTAGGCTCTCTGTAGTCAGTTGCTAATCTTGATATTGCATACTTTTATCTACATTTCTTTTCTCTACTCTATCTTGTCTCTCTCTCTCTACTTAATCTACTCTTTTTCTCTTTCTCTCAACTCTCTGGCATAGTTGTCTCAGTCTGCAGAACATTTCTATGGACTTCAACAACCTCTGCTCACTTCTCATCAGCTCTGAGACATTGCCTAGTGCCTTGATCATCTCCAGAACACTTGTATATTTCCTTCTTAGTCATCAACTAACTAACTTGTAAGTTCTTATTCTTAGAGATGAGCCTCCAGGTTGCCAGGATCTAACATAATATCAAGACTTCCCCTTGCTCATTGGACACTTGATAGCCTACTATACTACACCCCTCTACTGATCTACTGCCACTTACACTATGGACTCCTATGGCAACCTGATTGCACTGACCTATTATATGCAACTTCTGGTTATGCCCCAAAATAACCAGACCCTCTACCTATGCCCACCTTCTTTCCAATCCTTGCATTGTTACTGGCCAATAGTCATACATAGATTTGGACTGGGACCCTTGGTAAGTCAGAGTCTAGCTCCTAACTGGCATTCTCTGGCACCTCCTCCTATATAGGACTCCTATACAGGACCATGCTCAGGAGACCTACTAGGAGCTTTGAACACAGAGTAGAATGCTCTAATACCTGCTAGCATTAGTCCATTTACTGCTAGAGCAGGGTACATATTGAGGACTAAGGGCCACTTGTCCCTAGCCTTGACCATACACCCTGCACCTTCCCAATAGAAGCCTATGGCAGTTCTGGCTGCTCTTATGCCTCTTATACTGACAGGGCTTAGAAACATGCCCCAGATGAAAGGGGACCCTCTGCTCTGGCAGGGAGAGTGCATGGCAGACTACTCTTAGTAACATAGCATAATTCTATAGGAACTCTAACTTCCTCAAGTGGACTTCTCCTGATAGACTCAGAATCTCTTCAAGAAACTGAGACAATTTGCTTTGGAAGCCATTGCCAAGGTCTAGGCAGACTGCCTAGTAATGTTCTTTGAGCTCTACAAGCAAGGGAACCTATCAGTATAAGCCCTCAACCTTCTCTAAAGTAACACCTTCTTGTGGAATGAGCTGCACAACCTGATTGGAGAAATCTATATGTCACCCTTGCCAGGAAGATTTAAGAACCCCTTCAACTCTATATATTCATTCCACTTATAATGAAAAATAGACCCAGCATCTTGCCAACTCACCAAGGCCCCAAATGCCAGAAATCAACACTAGGACAACCTGGACATGGCCTTTGTTTTACTCTAGAATTCCAACCCATCTAGCAGACTGTTCAACCAACCTGTAGTCAGGATGATAGCAGGCTTTGCTCCAATTGGGCTCCAAATGCAGGAACTTTCTGTACATGGAAGCAGAGTGGCCAAGGAGCTACCAGCAAGGCCTGATGGGCCACACCAGCTATGAAGAATGGTAGAGACACTTAGTCCAAACACACTCTCAGCTATATTGATGAGGAACTCAAGTAAGGGGCTTGCAATGGATGCTTTACCACTCTAAAACTTCCAAGCCTAGGACTCTCCCTACACTTTGACCTTCAAACTCTCCTCCTGCCCATCTATACCCCTTTTCCCTTGCTCCCCTCCTAGCATCAGCACCAGTATCCATAGCAGCACTCAGTCCCACTTCAAGCCAAGAACTCTAAGGAGGTCACTTTAGACTCCTTGGAGGACTCTTCAGACTCCTTGAAGGACTCTTTGGACTACTAGAGGACCCCTTTGGGCCACTTGGCAGACCCCCTAGCAGACCTCTGGGTTAGATCCCTGAAGTACCACCCCCTGGGCTAGAATGAGGAGGAGCACCTCCTGGCAGAGAACCTCTAGGAGGAGGGCCTCCTAGGAGATAGAGCTCCACCATAGGTATGTTCCTACTAAGAAGAGGTAACCACTATTACTATTACTATAATACTACTCCTCTCCTCTGAAACCCCAAAGATCAGGCAGAAGTCAATGAAGTCTATAAGGCTTTAGCTTGCAAAAGTTAACTAGACATCTAGAAGCTGGAACCCTTCTACAGTTGCAACCTCCAGAAATAGTACACCTTCCTAGTACAATGTTTCAATACATTCCAGAGAAAGTCAAACACTTTTGCCATCAATAAGGCCTGCATTACATTCACTTCCTCTTATCTGCAAAGGATTGCTCTAGACTACTACATAGTTCTGCTCTGGTACAATCTTTACCACTCACTGTTCTCTGAATTAGGAAGCCTTTATACAGGAATTCTTGTCAAAGTTCAGGGTTTACAACCCTGTTGCTAAGGCCAAAAGGAGGCTTGTGTTGCTCTAGATGTTTCTAGAGGAATACTTTACAATATTTGTAGTCCAATTCAAGAAGGAGGCCTACAAGACAGGCTGGAATTACCACACACTACATTTTCAACTCAATGAAGCCTTCCTCAAGTAAATCTATGAAGTTTTCCATCTTATACCAAAACAATTCACCTATGAGGACTTCAAAGGCCTTGTCATCCATATTGACTAGCACTACTGGAAAACCCTGCCAGCTCTGGGACCAACCACTGAAGTTACTCCTCTCACCTCTTAGGGGAATCTTGTCAAACCTATAGTAGACCCCTCCAACCTCCTAACCCTACTATGACCAACCCTCCTGCCCAGAATCCCAATTAACCAGGCCCTGGAAATGCTACATGACCCTTTGCAGTTGTCACAGATTCTGACAAGCAGAATGAAGCCCTAGTACAGGGTAACAGCAACTCTAAATCTGCAAACAAAGACCTTGAGGATGAACTACTATAGGCTAACTAGTCATGCAAGCTGGACTGGCCTTGGGTGGCTGTCCCTGAGGAGACAAAGGAGCAGCAATACAAGGCAGGGGTGTTATCAGGTCCAGAGTACCTGAGAGCTCACCTCTAAGAGCAAGAACCTACTAGTCAGTTAGTCAATGACTGAAATGGAAACATACAAATGTTCTGGGCTTGATCCAGGTGCTAGGCAATGTCCTGGAGTTGTTAAGGTGAGGGCAGAGATGGTTGAAGTGAGACAACTATACTGAAGGGTTGAAAGAGAAGAAAAGATAGATAGATTGAGTAAGAGTAGAAGTAGAGAGAGTAGAGAAATGAAAAGTAGACAAAAGTATGTAATATCAAGACTACTGACTAACTACAAGGTTTCAAAGCTATATACTTGAAGTTTCCAGAAAGAGTTGGTGATGGAAGGGGGTCTTTGGGTGAGTGGCACCCACCCTGGGGCTCAGCCCCTATTGTAGCAGGGCCTGGATATGGTCTGAAGTGGGCCCTGAGGGTGAAGTTGCAGGGCAAGGTGTCTTAAGGCTGAGGTAGCCCCCAGGGATATATTAGGATTTAGAAGGATGTCTTGCTAGTGATCTGGTGATGTGTAAGGCACATTCTGAGGGAGTTGTCAGGGTTGGGGCTTGAAAATATGTAGGCCAGTGATCTGGTGATGTGCAAATTGCAGGCAGGGTTCAGGTAGAGGGCAGGGACAATCAAGGGTTAGGCTGAGGGTTTTGGATAGATGTTAGAAATGGTAGGGTCATTGGAGGGCAACTGGCAGAGTCCTGACATTACCTCTCCTTTAGGTGTCAAGACCCTCAAGATGCAGCAGATGTCATTGGTCCCTGGGGTACCTAGGTCTAGTGATCTCCCAAAAGTTTTTTTAATAGCTTACCATCTGATTTCTCCCAAGGTATTGCAATATCTTCTAACCATGAGCATAGAACCCCAACTCCCTTAAGTACTGACAATGTGGCAGCCTGGGTGGTGTACAAAGCATGCTAGCTGGAGCAGGACTAGAGGCAGGAGAGAGGGGCAGTGAATTGCCTGTTTCATTGTGCATACTTGTTCCACCTAGTCTGGGGAGCCTGGCTAACAATCTGGCAGAGCAACAGGAGCTGTAAGTAGCTGCCTTAGGATTCTGGGTAATCCCCAAGCTGCAATGCACCCCAATTGAACCTTAGGGAGAAACCCTGACTCAGGTGACTTCCATGCCATAGCCTCCTTGTTAAAGGGAGAAGTACTTGTTATGGGAGTAGTGTATAGTGAATTGGCTAGTAAGATTGGCCCTGAGTTACTATTACAGAGCTAACTTCCCCACAGTGTGATGCCTGTCAAGTCTGTAGGAATCCCTGTATCCTGCTCACACTGGGGTGCTCCTAATGGGCCCAAGATGTCTGTGATAAGTGCTGGGATTGATACATTCAATGCTTATTCCAGACTTGCTGGCAGATGGGGTGGTGGCCTTGGTTTGAGTACCCCAGGGCACCCAACAGCTCTATGTCAAGATGGTGATTGAGATGCAGGCCCCATGGGGGCATGCATCATCTGGCAGTCAGATCTTTGGCAGATATGGAGGCAGGGTGAGTGGAGATGTTGCTGTGAGTTCAGAGCTGTAGAGAGGGGGTGTCCAGTCTCTTAATGGCATAGTTGCTGGGCCCAAGGGTCTCCCTATTCCTGCCTTGTCAGGGTCTTCTGGCTTAGAGGCAAAGTCCAAGCATTGCTATATGTCTTTAGGGGAGGTTCTGAGTCCTAAGTGTTCTTGCACTGGGCCCTTGTCATTGTTTTTCTGGACCTCCACATCCTCAATCCAAATGTCCTTCAACTCCTCTGACTTCCAAATGCCATTGTTAAATAAGGTTGCTGGCCTCTGGGAAGAGATGGCCTACTTGCAAGAGGTTAAAGTGACCTAGCTAGACCAAAATTGGTGTATAATAGTACAAAACCAAGAGTTGGCCTATGAGCTAGTGGTGAGGACAGGGGAGTTAGATGCCCTTTATTAGGCATATGAGGTATTGCAGGAGCAGAGTTAGGAGAAGGAGTTGGAGGTTGAAACAGGCAGAGTGGTAGGAGCAAGGGGCAGTAAGGCAGTGTGGCAGGGAGTTGTCCAGGGGCATCATCTGGAGATGGTGGGAGCTGGCAAGCAGGAGGGGCTGGGCTTAAGGCTGGCTTACTAACTAGTAGGCAAAGTATTACTTCATATTCCTTGGTGAGTTCTGTCATGTCTGTTGGGCTCTGGCTCATCCTTTTAGAGTATGTTTAGGCTCATTGAAGTCTCTTGAATAAAGTTATCACTATCCAGATATTCATCAAAGATAGCCTCCAACAGATTTGCCTAAAGTACCACCTTCCTGCAGAGATTAAGTAGAGGATGGAAGAGTTGGAGTACCTGGAGGGGGCTTATCACTGGCTAGTGATGGGTCCAGAGGGGCCTCTGGAGTAAAAGGCACAGAGCCTTGTAGACCCCTTACTTATGCTCAATGACATTTATGAGGAGACCCAGGACATACTAATGGTAGTGCTCTGGGGAGGCATGGATTATCTGGCCCTCCACCAGAAGAGGTAGATGTGACTTTAAGAGGCTGAGAGGGAGGCCTGAAGAAGGGCAAGGAGGAAGAGGAGGGTAGTTGGGTGAAGAGGAGCAGGATCCTCACCAGTTGGGGTCTGTTGTATATAGAGTTGTGTGTTCTTGGCATCTTGGCACCTTTGTTTTTTCTTATTTTTTTTTTTTTTTTTTATTTTATTTTATTTTATTTTATTTTTTTTTTTTTGAGAAAATATTACTGTCCTTTCTTGGTCCTGGCCTAGATAAGGAGATTACATGAGATAAGACCATGTGAATAGGAGGGGCAGGATAAGATAGTGCAATAGATAAGATAAGATAGGATGAGTAGATAATCAAAGTGGAAAGGGAGAAGAAGGGTAAAATAAAAGGAGGAGGCAAGATAAACAGGATAGATGGAAATATGCAGGGGAGGAGTTGAATCTCCTTCAAGCTCAGAACAGAGTTACACTCTAGGTGGCTCCAAGGTTATGGCTCAAGCTGTAGGTCTCAGAGTTTTTGAAGGTAGTCTTGGTGGAAGTCCCAAAGGGCTTCAAGGGCATTCTAGAGGTGTTCTAATGGTTTGTAAGTGTTGCCCTCAAGTCTGTACCTGATCCACCAAACAAGGTACTTAGTCTGGCCATAGTGGCATCAGGAGTTAAGGATGGTGTCAACCTTGTATTGGGCTTCTCTATTGACCTCAATAATAGGAGGGGGTTTGTTCTATTGGCCTGGGAGGGGTTCTGGGTTGTGTTGCTCCAGGAGTTGGATGTGGAAGACAGGGTGGATCCTGTTCATCCTGACAGGCAGGTCAAGTTAGTACACATAGGAGGATATCTTCTGGAGTATCTTGAAGGGTCCAAGGTACTTATGGTCAAGTTTTGGGGAGGGCCACTGGGTCTTGATATTCCTTTAGTCAAGCCAGACAAGGGACCTAATGGGCCAGTCTGGGGTCATACTCTAGTGAGCATCCATATATTTGTAGTAGACCTGATTAGTAGTTCTGAGCTCATGCTTGAGGTATTTTTATAGGCTCTAGAGATCTTGGGTGATGGCATAGGCAGTATGAGAGGGGATGTCATAAAGGGAAATAGTAAGTCAGGGGTTGTACCCCTTATTTACAAAGAAAGGGGAGACTCTGGTGGCTAAGTACAGGGAGTTGTTGTAAGTAAATTTGGCAAGAGAGAGTTTGGCACACTAGTCATCCTGCAGGTAGTTCATATATAGCCAGAGGTACTGCTCCAAGGCCTGGTTAATGCATTTGGTCTGTCTGTTAGTCTCTAGGTAATAGGCTGTCAACAGGCTGGACTTAATGTTCAGGGCCTGGCACAGGGACTGCCAGAATTGCAAGATAAACAAGGTACCTTAGTCAGAGATAATACATTGGACAGGCTATGTTTTGCAAAGATCTAAGTAATGAAGTGGTGGGCCAATCATAGGGCATCATTCATAGTATAGCAGAGGATGAAGACTGCTTACTTTCTCAGCTGGCATACTACAATGAGGATTGCATTGCATCCTTTAAACTCTGAAAGTTTGATAATGTGGTCCATAGATATGGAGAACCAGGGCTGGTGCCCTATCAGGAGGGGCTTAAGGAGTCCAAATAGTCAGTGGCACAGAACCTTGGCCTAGCAGTATGCCTTGCAGGTGCAAATGTACCTGGTGACATCTTTCTTGAGTTCTAGCCAGAAGTACATTTGTATGACAAGTTGCAGGATCTTCCAGATCCCTGGGTAACCTCAAAGCTTGTGGTCATGGTGTTACCAGAGGACCTTGAGATGTAATTTCTGGTGGCCTGGAATATAGATCATGCCACTGTAGAGGAGGAGCCAGTTATCAGGAGAAAGAGTGAAGGTAGGAGGTCCAGAAAGGTTCTTAGAGGGGGAGGCTTAAGGGTCATGAAAGCAGAAGTAGTTGTTCAGAGGCACCTGGCAGATTTGCTAGAGGAAGCCTTTATCATCTAGCAGCAGTGTGGACTGGAGTTGCTTAGGGGGAATGATAACATACTGATTGAGGGTGTTTTATCCAGCCCTAAAGGATCTATAAAGGTAGATATTAGGCCTCTAGGTCAGGGCATTGGGCTTGGCTCCAAGATAGCTGGGGTAATACTAGATAATGAAGTCATACTTGGACAGCAGTTCAAACTATTGAGCCTGCCAGCAGCTGAGTTGCTTAGTAGTTACAAAGTACTGGAGGTTGTTGTGGTCCAAATAGACCTAGATACTGTAGTGGGTGCCTTTCAGATATGCCCTCCACTGCCAGAAGGCTTCCACAATTGCAAGGAGTTCCTTATTGTAGATATTGTAATTGAGTTCTGCAGGAATCATGAAGTGGGCATAGAATATGACAGGGCAGAGCTCCTGGGTGTTGGGGTCAGTCTGGGAGAGGATTCCAGCAAGGGTATAGTTAGAAGCATTGCATTCAAGGATAATGGAAAGGGAGGGGTTGAAGTGTTGGAAGATGGAGGTAGAGGTAAAGGCAGCTTTGAGGAGTTTGAAGACATCTTGACAGTCTGAGTCCCAGTTCCACAGGGTGTCTTTCTGGATTAGGTGAGTGAGCTTTTTTGTGATCCCAGAGTAATTGTTGATGAACCTCCAATAGAAGTTCACAAAACTGAGGAAGGACTGTAATTCCTTTATGTTCTATAGCTGGGGCTAGCTGGTGATGGCATTGACCTTGCTCAGATCCATATAGATGCCTTCCAGAGTGATGATGATGCCTAAATACTCAACCTCCTGAGTGTAGAAGGAGCATTTCTTGGGTTTAGCATGGAGGTTGTGCTGCTGGAGTTATTCCAGAATGCACTGGACATAATCTTGATGCTCTATAAGGGAGTTGGAGTAGATAAAGATGTCATCCAGATATACCACCACAAAGATGTCATTCATATTGTGGAAGATATCATTCATGAAGTACTAGAAGGTAGCAGGGGAGTTAGTCATCCCAAAGGGCATTACCAGGTATTCAAAGAGCCTATATTGGGTCTGGAAAGCAGTCTTTCACTTGTGTCCAGGGGCAATGCAAACATTATTGTACCTAGAGCAGAGGTCAATCTTCATATACACTTTGGCACTCCAGAGTCTGTCCACAAGGTCCTCAATAAGAGGGAGTGGGTACCAGTTCTTCTTTATAATCTGATTGAGCCCTTGGTAGTTGACACAGAGGCAGAGCATGCTATCCTTTTTCTTAGCAAAGAGGACTAGGGCTCCAGCAGGGAAAGAGAAGGGTTGAATAAAGCCCTTTCCCAGCATGTTGTCTATGTAGTCCTTGAAGGCCTGAAGCTTGGTTTCTGACATGTTGTAGACCTTTCTGAAGGGGGGGGAGGCCCTGTCTTCCAGGTCAATCTGGTGGTCATAGGGCTGGTGTAGGGGGAGCTCCTTGGCACTTTCTTTTAAGAATATGTCTGCAAACTCATGGTATTGGGGGGGTATGACTTCATGTAGAATCTCCTCTTCAGACTTGATGGGATCTGGAGGTTTCTGGGTTCAGAGCTGTTTGACAGGGGTTATCTATAGTTGATAGGCCTGGGTCCTATCACAGAGTATTCTAGCAAATGGGGCAGCCTCTATAACATGAGGACTATGTCTAGGAGTCTCCTTGTTTGAGGTACAAGAGTTTCTTAGATAGAGGGAAGTGGTTCAGGGAAAGAATGGCCCTTGGAACTTATTACAGGAAATGTTGGATGAAAAGAGTTTGGGGGGCAGGGGTCAAGGGAGGCTTTTAGGAGGGGAAGTTGCAGAGGGAGGTATGGTTACAGGGGAGGGTATAGAAGGGGGAATGGGGGTGTTGAGGTTTTCCAAGGGGTGAGGCTTGTTAGCATTGTGATTCCCTTTCCCCCCTTTAAGATCCTGCAATAAGGGTTGGAGGGGGGAGTTAGAGCCCAGAGTGGGGGGGGAGTCAGGGTTGGGTTTATCTTCAATAGTGGGGAAGAATTGGGGCCAGAGTAATATTCTGGCAGCCAGTTGAGCATTCTCACTATCAAATATTATACTTATTGAGGTTCAGTTGATATCTGGGTTAGCCTCACATAACCAGGGTAATCTGAGGATGATCAGGGTGGCAGGGTATAACTGGGTGACCTGGAGGTCAACAGGGAAATTAAGGCCATTAGTGAGGCAGATGCTATTGACATGGTAGTAGGAGATTGTTTCAGAGAGTATTGGGTTTCCATCAAAGAGTTGCAGTTCAACCAGAATGTCTAATGCCTTGTCTGGAAGGCCCAGCTTCCTACTGACAAAGGTTTTCATAGCTCCACTGTCCAGTAGCATGGTGTGGATGGTATTCATAGATTGGAAGGTGACATTGATAATGAAGGATTGTGCCAAGGTCAAATACAGTCTGCCAAGTCTTCCAGCCTTTGTTGGGTCCAAGTTGGAGGGGAGAGAGAAGGGGATGATGGAGGGGTCTGTATAGTCTAGGGTCATGGTGAGAGTTTGCCAGTTGATGTGGGGGTTGATAGAGTATAACCAGGGAAGGCCCAGGACTATGAGGGCAGATTTGTATAGCTGGGTGATAAGCATCCAGAGCTCAAGTTGTGTGCCATTCTCAAAGTGTAGGGGAATATATGTGTAGTGGGTGATTTCTCCAGTGGAGAACAACTCACCATTGAACAATTGGAGCTGGATGGGGCTGGGCAAATGAATCCAGGGAAGGGAAGAGAGATAGATCCAGTTGTCATTGACAAAGTTGTCTATGGCTTCACTATCCACCAGGGTATTGACAGTGTTGGAGCAGGGAAAAGGGATGAGGGAGGTGCAAAGTAGGAAAGATTGAGAGGATTGGGAGGATAGGTAGGCTATGAGGGTGTCTAGAGCCAGTACCAAAGTGCATATGTGAGAAACTATGGTAGAGAAGACATTGGAGTCAATTCCACAATTCAGTGTGTCTTCTGAGTCAACTAAATTGCAGACTCATTTTCTGCATACTGGAACTTGAACTTGTCCCCATCTATGGTCCAGATAGCTTGTCCAAGGGTGCCTCACTCTGAGCATTCCTGGACAAAGTGCTCAGGCTTACCACAGAGCAGACACACCTTTGTCCTGCATTGCTGCTCCTTGGTTTCCTTAGGAATAGCTACCCAAGGCTAGTCTAGCCATTGTGACTAGTTAGCCTGTAATAGTTTGTCCTTCAGGTCTTTGCTTGCAGACTTGAGGTTATTATCATCCTGTATTGGGATATTATCCTAGTCATTGAAATCTAGGGCAACTGCTTGTAGTCATGCAGGGAGTCATGTAGTGTTTCTAGAGCCAGGTTGATCAGAGTTCTGGGTAGAGGGGATGGTCATAGCAGGATTGAGGGGTTATGGTTGTCAGGGCTGCCAGGATCTCCTCAAAGGGTAGGAGGAGTACCCTTGGCAGCTGGTCCTGGAGCCAGTGGAGTCTTCCCAGTAGCACTGATTGATGTGGGTAATAAGGCTTTTGAGGTCTTTATAGATGGACTGCTTTGATGTGAGGCAAAGAACCTCATGGATTTGTTTAAGGAGGGCTTTGTTGAGTTGGAAGCATAACATATGATAATTCCAGCCAGTCTCATAGGTCTCCTTCTCAAACTGGACCATAAACATCATGAAGCATTCTTCTGGAGACATCCAGAGTGACATAAGCTTTCTTTTGGCCTTAGCAACAGTGTTATAAACCCTGAACTTTGACAAAAATTCCTGCACAAAGGCTTCCTAGTCAGAGAATAGCAGGTGGCAGGGGTTGTACCAGAGAAGGGCTATGTAGTAGTCTAGGGCAATTCTTTGCAGGTAGGAGGAGGTGAATACAACATGGGCTTTGTCAGTGGCAAAGGTGTTTGGCTTTCCCTGGAATATGTTGAGACACTGTACCAGAAAGGTATGCCACTTCTAGGGGTTACAACTATGGAAGGATTCTAGCTTCTGGATATTTAGTCAACCTTTATAAGCTAGAGCTTTGCAGACTTCATTGACTTCTGCCTACTCCTTAGGGTTTTGGTAGAGAGAGGTAGTGTTGTAGTAGTAGTAATAATGGTTTCCTGCCCCTCCAGGCAGAAATGCACCTATGGTAGATCTCTACCCTCTAGGAGGGCCTCCTCCTGGAGGTCTTCCCCCCAGAGGTGCTCTTCATCCTAGCCCAAGGGGTGGTCCCCCAGGGACCCATCCCAGGGGTCCACTAGGGGGTCCAAAGGAGGGCCCACTAAGGGGTCTGCCAGAGGGTCTGCCAGGGGCTGGTTGAACAGTCTGCTGGAGAGGTTAAAGTTTCAGAGTAGGGTGGAGGCTGTGTCTAGGTTGTCCTGATGTCAATTTTCAGTATTCAGAGCCTTGACAGGTTAGAGGGATGCCTGGTCCATTTTTTGTTACAGGTGGAAGGAGTATATGGGGTCAGAGGGGTTCTCAAACCTTTCTGGCAATAGCAATACATAGATTTCCCTAACTAGGTTGTATAGCTTGTTCTGTAAGGAGATGTCACCCCAGAAAAGGTTAAGGGCTTATGCTGGTAGGTTCTCTTGCTTATAGAGCTCAAAAAATGTTACTAGGCAGTCCACCCAGACCTCATCAGTGGCCTCTAAAGTGGGTTGCCCTAGTTTCTCAAAGAGACTCTGGGTCCATTGTAAGAAGTCCACTCATAGGAGTTAAAGTTTGTATAGAATTGTGCTACATTGCCTAGAGTAGTCTGTCATACACTCTTCCTACTGAAGCAAGGGGTCCCCTCCCATTCAGGGCATATTTCTGAGTCCTGTAGGTGTAGAAGGCATAAGGATAGCTAGAGCTGCTATAGTCTCTCTTTGGGGAGGTGCTGGGCATACAGTTGGAGCTGGAAGCAAATAGCTCTTGACCCTTGGTATGTGCCCTACTTCAGCAATGAATGGACCAGTGCTGGCAGGTATTAAAGCATTCTACCTAGCATTCAGAGCTCCTGGTGGGCCTCCTGGGTGTGGTTCTATATAAGGGTCCTATATGGGAGAAGGTGCCAAGAAATGTCAGTTAGGAGCTGGGCCCTGACTTACCAAAGGTCCTAGTCCAAATCTGTGTGTGGCTATTGGCCAGTACTGATGCAAGAGTTAGAAAGAGGATGGTTGCAGAAAGGCAGTCTAGTTATTTTGAGAGGTAACTGGGGGTTGCACATAATAGGATAGTGTAATCAGGTTGCCATAGGAGCCCATAGTATAGGCAGTGGTGGGCTAGTAGGGAGGGCCAGCATAGTGGGCCATCAAGTGTCTAATGAGTAGGGGGAGTCTTGATATTATATCAGGTCTGAAGTACCTGGGAGCTTACCTCTAAGAGTGAGAACCCACTAGTCAGTTAGTCAATGACTGAAATAGGAATGTATGAATGTTTTAGGCTTGATCTGAGTGTTAGGTAATGTCTTGGAGTTGTTAAGGTGAGGGCAGAGGTAGTTGAAGTGAGACAACTATGCTGAAGGGTTGAAAGAGAAGAGAAGATAGATAGATTGAGTAAGAGTAGAAGCAGAGAGAGTAGAGAAATGAAAAGTAGATAAAAATATGTAATATCAAGACTACTGACTAACTACAAGGTTTCAAAGCTATATACTTGAGGTCTTCAGGGGGAGTCAGAGATAGAAGGGGGTCTTTAGGTGAGTAGTGCCCACTTTCAGGCTTGGCCCCTATCATAGAAGGGCCTGGATATAGTCCAAAGTGGGCCCCAAGGGTGAAGTTGCAGGGCAGGGTGTCTCAAGGCTGGGGCAGCCCCCAGAGACACATTGGGATTTGGGAGGATGTCTTGCCAGTGATCTAGTGATATGTAAGGCACATTCTGAGGGAGTTGTCAGGGTTAGGGCTTAGGAATATACAGGCCAATGATCTGGTGATGTGCAGGTTGCAGGCAGAGTCTGGGTAGAGGGCAGAGACAATCAAGGGTTGGGCTTGGGGTTTTGGGTAAATGTCCGAGATGACAGGGTTGTTGAAGGGCAACTAGTGGGGTTCTGACAGGTGTGTCTGTTCTGTAGCAAGGCCAAGCACTTTTTCCAGAAATGCCTGGAGCAGAGCACCCTTGGATGAGCCATCTGGACCATAGATGGGGATGAATTCAAATTCCAGTATGTAAAAAACAAGTTAGCAATTTAGTTGACTTGGAAGATGCACTGAATTATGGAATCAACCCCAATGTTTTCTCCACCACAGTTTTATACATATGTACTTTGGTCACCACTCCAGACACTCTCACAGCTTACCTCTTCTCCCAATCCTCTTAATCCTTCCTATTCTAAACCTTCTTCACCCTCTTTCTCTACTCTAACACTGTCAACACTCTGGTAGACAGTGGCACCATGGACAACTTTGCTGATGACAACTGGGTCCACCTGTCTTCCCTTCCTTAGATCTGATTGCCCAGCCCCATCCAGCTCTGGTTGTACAATGGCTACTTATCCTCTGCCAGAGAGATCATCCACTATACATACATTCCTCTATACTTTAAGAATGGCATAAAACTTGAGCTCTAAATGCTTATTACTTAGCTGTATGAATCCCCTCCATAGTCTTGGGCCTTCCATGGCTACAATTCACCAACCCCCACATCAACTGGTGAACCCTTACCATAGCTCTGGATTACATAGACCCCTCTGCTATTCCTTTTTCTTTTCCTTTCAACTCAGACCTAACAGGTGCTAGGAGCCTCAGTAAATTGCATTTGACCTCAGCATACTCCTTCATCATTGATATCATCCTCCAATCTATAAATACCACTCATGCTGCACCCCTAGACAGTGGAGCTATAGAAACCTTTGTAAGTAAGGAGCTGGGTCTCCCAGGTAAGACATTAAAGGTTTCAGTTGAGCTGCAACTCTTCAATAGCAATCTGACACCCTTCAGAGTGATCTCCTATTACTATGCCAACAACATCCACCTTGCCAACAACCTAGAATTTCCTATCAATCTCCAGATCACCCAGCTCTATCCTGCCACCCCAATTATCTTTAGATTACCCTGGTTATATAAGGCCAACCCCAACATTGACTGAAACTCAATAAGCATGACATTTAACAGCAAAGACATTTGACTAGCTACTAGAATATCACTCTAATTCCAATGCCTCTCTACCATTAAAAACCAACCCAACCCCAACCATTCCTCCACCTTGAACCCCAGCTCTCCTCTCCAGCCCTTGTTGCAGAACCTTAGAGAGGAGAAAGGGAACTACAATGCCAACAAGCCTCACCCCCCTCAGAACCCCTAACACTGATGCCAGTGCTTCCCCCTCTATTTCCTCTTCCACACCCTCCTCTGCAACCACACCCCCTTCTGCAACCTTTTCTTCTAAAAGCTCCCACCAACCCTCACCCCCCAACTTCTTTCCACCTAACATCTTCCATAATAAGTTCAGAGGGCCATCTTTCCTCTAAACTGCTTTCCCCAACTTAAAAAACTCTCAGACCTTAAATAAGAAAACTTCTGGACATAGTCCTTGTATTATAGGGGCTGCTCCATTTGCCAGAAATCTTTATGACAGAACCTAGCCCTGGTTCTCTTTGCTAAGAAGAAAGATGGCATGCTCCATCTCTGTATCAACTACTGAGAGCTTAAGCAAATTACAAAGAAGAACTGGTACCCCCTCCTCCTCATTGGAGACCTTGTAGACTAACTCCAGAGCATCAAAGTATACATGAAGATTGACCTTTGCTCCAGATATAACAATATCTGCATCATCCTTGGAAATAAGTGGAAGACTGCTTTCTGGACTCAATACAGGCTCTTTGAGTACCTAGTAATGCCTTTTGGAATTATCAACTCCTCTGCCACCTTCTAATATTTCATAAACAACATCTTCTATGACATGAACAACATCTTTGTAGTAGTATATCTGGATGACATCCTTATCTATTCCAACTCCTTTGCAAAACATCAGAATCATGTCCAACATATTCTGGAGTGACTCCAACAATATAACTTTCATATTAAACCCAAAAAAAAGTATTCCTTTTATACTCAGGAAGTTGAGTATCTGAGTGTCATTGTCACTCTGGGAGGCATCCATATGGACCCAAGTAAGGTCAACACTATCACCAACTAGCCCTGTCTACAGAAAATGAAGAAACTCCAGTCCTTCCTTGGCTTTGGAAACTTCTATTATAGGTTTATCAACAATTACTCTAGAATTACAAAGAAGCTCACTTATTTCACCTAAAAAAACATTCCATAGAACTAAGGCTCAGACTGTCAAGATGTTTTTAAACTTCTCAAAACTGCCTTTACCTCTACTCTTGTCCTCCAATATCATAACCCCTCCCTTCCCATCATCCTTAAATATAATGCTTTCAACTATGCTCTTGCTAAAATTCTCTTCCAGACCAACTTTAACACCCAGGAACTCTGCTCCATTGTGTTCTACACCTGCTCCATGATCCCTGCAGAACTCAACTATGACATCTACAACAAAGAGCTCCTTGTAATCATGGAAAAAATATATCTAGAAGGCACCCATTACAGTATCCAAGTCTACTCAGACTATAACAACTTTCAGTACTTTATGACTACCAAGCAACTTAGCCACTAGTAGGCCTGATGGTCTGAATTGCTGTCTAAGTATAACTTTGTCATCTGGTATTGCCCCAGCTATTTTGAAGCTAAGCCTGACACCTTGACTCAAAGGCCCAATGTCTACCCTTAAAAATTCTTTAAGGCTAGATAGAATACCCTTGATCAGCATCACTCCTGCTGAATAATGAAGGCCTCCTCCAACAAATCTGCTAGATATTCCCAGATAACTACTTCTGCTCCTATGGCTCCCAAAACTCTCCCCCTTCCTCCTTCAGACCCCTTTGAACCTTCCACCTTTGCTCTTTCCTCCAGCAACTAGCTCCTTCTTAATCTTAGCTTTAACTTTGCTGTACTCAGTCAAAGCCTTGAGTTTCAAAACTCAATACTTAATCCCAGCTCTAACCTTACTGCACTTAGTTAGAGCTTTGAGTTTTACAACTCAATGTTTAGTCCCAGCTCTAATCCTGCTATACTCAGAAAGAGCCTTGAGTTTTATAACTCAATGCTTAGTCCTGGCTCTAACCTTACTGCACTCAGTTAGAGCCTTGAGTTTCACAACTCAATGCTTAGTCTTAGTTCCAACCTTACTATACTCAGTGTCAAATAAATTGAATACAATATTAAATAATCAATAAATACAACTAATATATACACTTTTACTTTAAAAATAATTCTTCCCAATGTTTTTATTATTTGAAAAATAATTTTGAAAATTTTATTGATAGCCCAGGGTGTATTAGAGATGTTTATTATATTTATTCTAATTTTTTCACCTATTTTTACCTGTTAAAATGAGCCAACTCTGAAGTAGTTACTTTAAAAGGAAGGTTCTTATGTCATACTTTATTACTACTTACTGAAGCATGGATCCAAAGTAGTAATTTCCCACAAAATAGTCATCACATTCTATATAGACAAGCTATGGTCCATGCCTTTGACATAGGCCTGTAGTTTTTGCTTAGACCCAGACCTAACTGAGCATAGCAAAGTTAGATTTTCAAAATCCAACTCAATGCTTAATTCTGACTCTAACCTTGCTGTGCTTAGTCAGAGCCTTGAGTTTCTGGCTCTAATCTTGCTGTGCTCAGTCAGAGCCTTGAGTTTTTGGCTCTAACCTCACTACACTTAGTTAGAGAATAAAACTCAGCAACAGATAGGTCTTATTAACTTACTATTAGTTACTATCTTGACACTTAGTATATATTTTAGACATCTTGACAGACACTATTACTTTTAGCAACAATCTTTCTTTTTTTGCTTACTATTACTTACAAATAGTATAAATACTCCCTGTATATATCTAGTTCTATATGAAAAAGAATACTACTGGTTAATAAAGCTTTTGAGTACTTTACTCTCAGTACTTCCCTCAGCTTCAGAATTCATTTCTAGTCATCCTTGTCATTGTTAACAGCTTAGTGACAAGCCTTAGCAAACTTATTTTTGCTTTAGTATAGTACTAAGTACAAATATCTTATAATATTCTAATGTTTTAGCAATGTTAGTAACTATAGCTAATGATAAGTATTCATGTTTGTTCCCAGTTCCTTAATAGCTCATATCTTTGTTCTCTATCACTCCTTCATTGCTAGGCCTTTAAAGACCTTAATAACTTCTCTTAGCAACCTTATGTTTATGACTTGTTGTCTGTTACTTCCTTCTTACTCTTTCTCTTTTATATCTTAGTGACATTCACTTACCTTACCAACCTTCTTATTTCTCATTGTTTAGTCCTCCTTTACTCTTGGCAACTCTTTTTCTCTACCCTCTTAGCAATTATTTAGTCTTCACTCCTTTATACTTTTTATCACTTAGTGACTTAATAACCTTTTGTTAGTATTTAGTGACTGAGGCTAGTGTTAGTGACATTTTTCACTTGCACTACATCTTACACTCCACCTTACCAGCTCTTGTTCTCTGAGACATTGACTAACTTACCCTTACTTCTTTTTTCTATTGTCAGTTATCCTATCTAGTTGCTAGTGTACTGATAGGTTTTCTTTTTGGTTTTCTACATAGCAGCTAAGTAGTATAGAAACACATAATTGAGCATAGCAAAGTTAAGTCTGAGATTAAGCATTAAGTTGGATGATGAAGATATAACTGAGCATAGCAAAGTTAGGTCTAAAATTAAGGATTGGGTTAAATATTAATAACCTAATTGAGTATAACAAAGTTAAGTCTAAGTCTAAGGAAAATTACAGGCTCATACTAAGAGTATAGACTAAAGCTTATTACTATATAGAATGCAATGACTGTTTTATAAGAACTTCCTCTTTAGGTTATTGCTTGTATAATTCTGACTAAGGCTGACTAAGAACCTTGCTTTCAGGGTAACAACATAGAAGTTAGATTATTTTTTTGTAATTAAAGCACTAAAAACATACAAAGTTATTAATCTCAATATAAATATATAATAATATTGTTTGGCCATTTGTAGAACATGTTTGAAGGTTTGTAGATGTGCAGAAGGCCAGATGCAATTTAGTAGACATTGTTTTTCATGCCTTACACATTTATTAAGCTAACATGACTAAATAAACTTGGATTCCTCAGCTGTAAAAAAGAAACTATATATCAAAGTATGTATTAGCCTATTTATTGATTGATTAGTGTTAACAAACATTGAATACAGCTTATTAGTAAAACTACAACAACTCTAAGCTATTGATATATTCAATATTACATTATGTAAGTGAATTTCAATTGTTTTTAGGTGATAAAAATGCTTTAAAATTTATGAAAAAATTGTTTTTAGATCAACAAAGTTTGTATTGGTCTATGTATTGATTGATTAATGTTAACTTACATTGAATACAGTTTATTAGTGAAACTTTGACAACTCTAAACTATTGATATATTAGATGTAAGTAAATTTTATTGTTTTTTAGTGATAAAAATGCTTAAAAAATTGTGAAAAAAATTGTTTTCAAATCAGCAAAGTTTGTATTGGCCTATCTATTAATTGATTAATGTTAACCAACATTGAATACAGCTTATTGGTGAAACTTTGACAACTTTGAACTATTAATATATTCAATATCTCATCATATAAGTGAACTTAAAAGTTTTTCAGTCATTAAAAAACTTAAAAAATTAATCTTTTAGGCAATCTTCAACTACTTTATCTAATGGTCAGCCTCCCAGTACTCCTAAAAGCCAAAGGCAGCAAATAAGGGCTCAAAGTAGACTGGAACAGTTATAAATGACTGATCCTAATAATAGACAAGCAAATAGAGGTATAAGATTCAATCCTGTAGTTATGACACCTTTACATTTTGTATCTGAAAGTATAAAAACTGGAAGTATAAGAACTGAGAGAATAGAAACCAAAGATATAAAAACTGAGAGTATAAGAACTGAAGATATAAGAACTGGGGGTATAAGAACTGAGAGTATAAGAACTGAAGGTATAGGAACTAAGAGTATGAGAACTGGGAGTATAAAAACTGAGAGTATAAGAACTGGAGATATAGGGATTGGAGGTATAAAAACTAGAAGTATTAATTAAGCTGCTTTTAGTTCTTTAGTAAGACCTATTAGACAGCCTACTATAGCTAATGATCTATTTTCTATAGTTATTTCTGAAACTCATCTACTAGAAGGATAGAATGCACCTTTACAAAATCCTATACCTAAAATGGTGCCATCTTTACCTGCTCCTGCACACAGACAAAACAATAGGCTGAAACTAGTTAATTAGCCTATTGTTACTTCAGTTATTTAGCTTGTTGCTACTCTGGTTATTCAGCCTACTATTGCTCTACCAATTTTAGATATTTCTAAAACTATTTTACCTGAAGGATAGAATGCACCTTTACAAAACTCTATACCTAGATTGGTACCATCTCTGCTTGCTCCTCTGCTTAGAAGAGTTAGAAATACTCCCTTGAAAATGCTCTGCCACAGCAGACACTAGCAGTATTGCAAGAACAGCAAAGGCTCAGACATATTACTATAGCTAAAAAGTAGGAAAGGATACAAGAAGTATTGGAAGAGCAATATAGACTTAGATAAGAGAAGAAAAATAGATAAGAATAGGCATTAGCTACTTTACACTAAGAAAGACAGAAGAGAGAAAGACAGGCATTTCAATTAGAAGTGAAACAAAGTTGATCTTAAAAGGCTACTTCAATTAATAAAGTTTGATAGCATATTAATCTCAATCTTGAACATAGGCCTTTAAATAAGGGTAGAGTCTAAAGGATCTTATAAGACTGGGAACAGCAGCATAAAGCTGATCTGAAGAAGAACTTTAATGACTTAGATCTTTAAAATGATATACCTCTAGAAGATGATCTAGAGAATATTCATGCTGCCTTTAACTAACTGATGCAAAATCCTTTGGAATACTTTGACCAACCTATGGGTGATGAGAAACTAGCAAGACAATTGGAACTTTCTCCTTGTAATGGTTTGGATGCTGAAGAAGACCTAGAATATGTTGATAACTCTATAAATATTAGAAATGATCCTAGGCCACAGACTCCACTAGCAGAACAACTAGAACCCTCTTTTTCTAATAGTTTGGATACTGAAGAAGACCTGGAATATGGTTGATGACCCTATAAACATTGAAAATGATCCTAGGCTACAGACTCCACTACTAGAACAACTGGAACCTCCTTTTAATTCTCTTATTCCACAAATTATACAATATCTTGGCCATATCCAACCTAGAAATCTTCTTTCAAGAGGTAGACATCCTTATTTAGATAAACCTTACATTATATTCTCTTAGTTTTATGGATATTGCATGTCCATACTGTTATGTTTTACATTTTAATACTGAAAAGCTTACTAAATTTACAAGACTTAATCCAAATTTTGGTATATGCTGCTTACAAGGCTAGGTTAGATTGCCTAAACTTGTAGATGCTCCACCAGAACTACTTAATCTGCTTCATGGTTATCATGCTCTTTCTAATACTTTAAAAGCATTTATCCATTAATATAATGCAGTCTTTGCATTTACATCTTTAGGGGTCAAAATTGATTATGCTATCACAAATACTTCTGGACCATACAGCTTTAGAATTAATGGTGAACTTCATCATCTGACAGGTGCCTTACTTCTGCTTGAAGGGAATTGTCCTATATATGCACAACTTTATTTCTATAATTATAATCAGCAACTGACATTTTGTCAGCAAGGAAATTCTAGATTGAATCATCAAATAATGGCTTCTTTACAGAATATGCTTAGTAGAGTCAATCCCTTTATTTACTTATACAAGCAAACTAAGCAGATCATAGCAGAAGTTTCAGAAGGTCAACTACAAAGACTTTTTATCAAACTTAGAGCTGATTTTGGTAATTATTGGTGCTATAATGACCCTAATGAACATGAAGGTGTTGCTGCTATCATTCCTGGAGATGGATCTGAAGAGTGGTCTAATGATTGTAATATAGTCTTATACTTGCATGAAGGTCAACTGAAGCAAATTAGCCATTTGCATTCATATTATATTCTGTTCCATTACACTATAATCTTTTCCACTGAAAAGTCTGAATTTCACCTTGGTATTCAATCTTATTTGGGGCCAGAAAATCAAAGAAGAACAAAATATGTTATTCAAACAGTATATTTTGCATATAGGCTCCAGCAAAGAACTTTGGAAGCTAATGCTGCACTACTCTAAAGTAGCAAATTATTCCAGCAATATATTGTGGATGTATGGGCTTTAACTGAATAGTCAAAACTCAACTGGGTCAGAACTTACCAAACAGAGATTAGAGTTGAAGTTTACCAAAGAGTAGTTGATGCTATAGCTGGAGATGAAGAGTTACCTCAACAAGGCTGCTGTGTTGTTCTATCTACTTCTCATACTGGAAGTGAACAGCATATGCAGTAACTATTCCAGGACTCTATAGCTATTTGCAGATATTTTCACAAACCTAATCTCTTCATAACCATGACTGCTAATCCAAAGTGGCCTGAAATAGAGGAATCTCTGTTAAAGGAACCTGCAGTCAATGGTAAAAAGCAAACAGCCTTTGATCAACCTGACATTGTTGCTAGAGTATTTGAACTCAAGAAAAATGCTCTTTTGAAGGAGATCAGTGATGGTCTCTTTGGCCAATGTGTAGCTCATGTTCACACCATTGAATTCCAAAAAAGAGGCCTTCCACACAT
>JABCKS010000124.1:0-16140 GCA_018851325.1 Termitomyces sp. DKA19
TATAGTACATCTGGTACCAGTACATACTACCATGACAGCATCTCAGCTGTCCTGGATTTATCTGCAAGAGATAGTGAGACTACATGGTCTCCCTAGCTCTATTGTCAGTGACCATGATCCTAAGTTCACATCAAAATGGTGGCATGAGCTATATAAGATTTTAGGAGCCAAGCTCCTAATGTCAACATCTTTTCATCCTTAAATGGATGGACAGATGGAATGAGCTAACTGTAGTGTTGGACAAATACTGAGGACAGTTGTATGACCTGATCAATGCAATTGGGTCAAACACATTGACCTCATAGACTTCACAATCAATGTAAGCATGTCGGAGTTGACAAAGTATGCACTATTTGAGTTGAATGGTGGCTACCTGCCTTCTATGATAAAGGAGATCAGGTCTGACTCTGTTATTCCTAAGGGAATATGCAATTTTGCATTGCAAGTGCTGCAGAATCTGGCCACAGCACATGATGCAATTATAGAGGTATGCATCTTTTAGATGCATACTGCTAACCAGTGGTGCCAGGATGGACCTGATATTGTGAAAGGTATATTAGTGTACCTTTCAACAAAGAATTTGACCCTACCCAGAGAACAAGCTCATAAGCTCTGTCCCAAATGGGTAGGGCCCTATCAGGTCCTGGAGGTCTTTGACAAGACCTCCAATTATACTTTAGAACTTCCAGGAGCCTTGCATATGCAAAGGCTCCATCCTAAGTTTCATATTTTGCTGTTGTGGCCCTATAAGGCCACCAACAATGCAAAATTTCCAAATTGGATGGTGCTGCAGCCATATGACTTTGGTGCCCCTGATAACCAGGAATGGTTTGTCAATGACCTCATAGGTCATTAGTGGACCTGATTTGGGTTGGAATTTGAGGTTTGATGGAGCCTTGGAGATATGACTTGGGAGTTGTTGGAGATATGCAAGGACCTAGAGGCCCTTGACAGGTATTTGGAGGTCCAGGGGGTAAAATGCCCTGGACAATTAGCATGACAAAGCACATCATGTGAGTAAGCCATAAACTTCTAGTCTGTGGTGTGTTGATATATTAGCCAGTTTATGGCTAATGCTGGTATGCTGGTGGTAGGCACCATATTAGTCAGCTATATGGGGCTGCTAAAAGGGTCATCTGCACAAAGTTCTTTTCTTTCAACACAACAGAGTACTATCATCTGCACAGCAGACACATTTTAGACTCTGTCCAAAAAGAACAACCCAGGTGATCTGGGAGGAGGCCTTGGCCTGCCTCCCCACAAAAATGTGAGCCATGCCAGTGGCTCAAGGGGGGAGAGAAGAGGAGGGCAGGGCCACAATGTGGCCCCACCAGCATATAGAGTTTTGAGCCATCCTGTGGCTCAACAAGGACAAGGAGCAGCTCAAGGAGGAGCTGCAAGCTGCCAGAGCTTGCATAGGGGACATGCATTGTCCCTCCAGCAATTTTTGGAGAGCTCTTCTCAACAGGTATGACTGCCATTATACCAAGATGCCTTTTTTGGTGAACAGCCAGTGCCCATACAGCCTGTATGGTCACATGAGTTTGGCCAATATGTGTTACCACAAGTTCCTGTGGTAACTCAGTCTTTTTCAGCAGGTTCTCAAGTACCTGCTACATTAGTAAATCCTAGAATGAGCCATAATAGGTTCACCTCTGTATCACTCCATGAGATGGATGTGGATGACACTACCTTGGCAGCACCAATGGTGAGTGAGTTGTCAGTGCCATTTCATGGCTCTGAGTACCCAGAGCATACAAGGGACACTCTTGGGTCAAAGCAGAAAGGAAAAGCAAAGGCTTGTGAGCCTTTGCCTAATGTGGAGGCAGATGAGCAAATTGCTCATCTACTACAGTGCCTCCACAATGCTGGAGTACCAGAGGATGTTGGAGTGGATATCCTTGAGAATCCTGTAGTGCAAATTACACTCAATTAAGTTCTAAACAAACTTGACATTACTCAACATCAGAGGGACAAGGCCTGAGCAGACCTCTATCACTCTGCAATGGGACTGGGGAAGAGAGTAGCTTCTCCAGTCAGAGATACACTATAGAAGGCCCTTAAACAGGACCTTTGATCTACCCCTAGAGATAGAGCACCAGCATTGCCCTATGAGGACCTTGGTCCATTGAGGGAAGATGTAGAAATGAGGGAAACCACCCCCTTGCAGTCAAAGGGAAAGGAGATTAAGCCTCCTTCTCCCAAAGTAATTGTGACTGGGTCTGCAAACTCAGTACCCATTGTACCCATAGGCTTGTCAAAGCCTATGCCTCCTCCCAAGGGTGGCACTGTGATGCCATCCAGTAAATCATCAAAGGAGGGCTTATCAAAGGGCAATAAGCCTGTTGTCCACCATAAGGTACATTTCCCTTGGAATGTACCTAATCAAGCCCACCCTGGCTATATTGAGGTTGATAAACCTCATATATACATGTTCCCTTGCAAGTACCCTGAGTGGCCACCACCTATGGTGCACTGCAAGGAGAGTGATGAAAAATTCTTCATCATTCAGCCCTGGGGTAACAGGGAAGATGATTCTGGGTCTGATGAGATGGACCTATCTAGAGAATATCAGGAGATTGAACCTGATGACAATGTACAAACATGTTGCTTAAAACAATTGCATAATGCTAAGGTCAAGCAATGCTTAGCTGCAGATGCCCAGAAGTCCAAACAGGACTTTGAAAGGCTCAATGATACAGTGCCTGGCCATCTTCCAGATGGCTGGGAAACCACTTTTGTCAATGGGTGTTGGGAATGCCAGAATGACTTTAGGGGCATTTTGCACCCTAACTTCTATTGGTTGCCAACAACCAATGTAGTTTATATGGGTGAAGAGGCAAAGATTGCCTGTACTCATGAGTTGGCTGGGATGGTGTACACCACCTAGTCATACTATAAACTATATCAATGGGTCCCACACAGGATGCCCATGAACCCCAAGCAGGTATGGCTGCTTGTACGAGTTACCAAGGAGAATGGTACCTTGATGATAATGCAGGAGTACATTCATGCAGTGCTCCTGCTTTAGGAGTTCCATAGGATCTCCTATTTTATGCACAGTATGCAGCAGGACTGGTCTATATGCTAAGTCCTTGAAATACACATGGACAGGTGGGCACAATATCTATTGCACCACTGTCATCCTGGATCCCAGAACTTTGTGTTTGGGATTACTATGGATATTGCTGGATGAGTAAGCCAAGGTGCTGTCTTTGGCTACATCCTAGCATGTGCATTGGCACCTACTGGTGCCCATGCTCATGCTGCCTATATGAGAGCCTTTGCTCTTATTGCTGCTCACCCATGCCTCTATGCTGAGGCTGTGAAAGCATACAATAGGGAAAGTATGATGCCCTTTTAGGCCATCAATAACTACAGTTTCCCAATGCACAGGCTCTATGTTGAGCCTGGACAAGTTGCTAATCTTGGCAATACAGAGGTGCTTTGTCACTTCCTTGCCAATAGAATTCCATGTATGTGGATAGACCATACATATACATATGGTATATACTACCTGGACTATCACTGGTCCAGGAGTGGTCTTTGTACCAACCTCTTTGTAAGCATCAATGATGATAGGCATCAGCGCCTGGAGCTCTATGGACCTCCAGGGACTTTGCCTGGATATGATGGGTGGTATAAGCTCACTTCTGACAATTGAGAACACTGTTGCATTCTCATTCAACTTTTGGAGGCCAAAGACCTCTAGCCACTTTCAGATCAAGAGTGGCTTTGTTATGGTGAAGATGCCAGATTCAGATATCTGGCTAATTGCTCAGCAGTGGCTGTCCACATTCTTCTGGCACCACCATCTATAGTGATGACTGTGATTCCACCAGAGGGACCTGACAAGTCCCTCATGCAACCAGATCCATTTGAGGAGGCTGAACCCTCAGCCTCCTCTCCTACTCCTGTACCAGACTCTGGTACTATGCAGATGGGGATAACTTCCATGCCCCCACTCACTACTGACATGGTTGGCAACATTGAAAACACTGTCACCACTTCAGACCCACCTCTGGAGACAAGGCCAAGCAAAACTGTGGCCAATGCTGCAGTCTCAGAGTGCCCAGCTGAGGCAACAGATCCTACTGTTGCCTTGCAGTCCCTTGCTTCAGTCAACACTGAAGCCATGAGGTGGGATGAAGTAACTACCATTGAGAAAGCTGCACAGGAACCAATGAACACAGAGGCTACATAATAGAGCCTCTGCAGTATTCCTGGATGAACAGGAAGGGACATTCATAGGTCCCTTCCAGTTGCTCTATTGTGGAGTCCCTAATAGCAACTTTCTTTAAGTTGCTATTGGAACACCTCAGCTGCTAGAGAAAAAGCTGGTGAGATAGGTGGGATGCTATCTCCTGCCCTATATTCTTTGAATTATTTTACTTATTTATGAGACTCATTATGGTTTCATTTAATCTTCATTCATTAATTATTTAATGAGACCTGTAATAGTCTCATGAGGGGGGTATGTAATGGCTCATGTGCATTATAGCTCATACAATACATTTATTAATATTTACAGTCATTACTAATTATTAGTTATTTAATTTGTATATAAGTTGTGAGGTTAATTACATAACCTAAAGTAGTCTTTTCACACAACCATAGCTAGAATCAATTGATAGGTTCTGACTTACAGTTCAGTGCATGAAAGGCTCAGTAACTGCATTACAATTATAGAACAGAATTGAAGTATTCTTTTTAGTTCAAAATATGTGACTAGAACAAACTTCTGAAAGTGTTACTTATTTAGATTAGCTATTAGATATCAGAGCTGGAAGAAATTTTGGATTTGGAGAAACAATACAAATTTCAGAAATAATGATGTGTAATGACAACTCAGTTAAAGGATTGATTGCATCTATTCATTCTGACATTGCACATTATCATAATGATCAATATTATTTGGATTAAACAATCCTTTTATGCAAAAATTCAAATGTAAATAGAATTAATTTAGATGTTCTTTAAAAATTCCTAGGTCAAGAAAAAATCATGCATAGTGCAGATTCTGTTCATTACTGAAATAGGCAATGCCAATACTTCCCCTCTATATTCTATAGAATATCTCAACTCACTAACAGCAAGTTGGCCAAATTAGCTCTGAAAGTTGGCACTCCAGTTATGCTTCTTTAAAATCTAGATCTATCTAAAGGTCTTTGTAATGGTACAAGATTAATTGTAACTGATATCTGATATTGACTATTGTATCCTAAGATGTTGCATTATTAGTAGTGATGCCAAGTTTGCAGGATCTTCTATTTTTCTTCTACATATCACCATTGATGCTTCTGAAGAGAATCTTCCAATTCCATTGCATAGAAGACAATTTCCTGTAGTTAGTTATGCTCAGTCTTTAATACCATCAAGCTATTCTCAGCTTCAATGGACCTCATTCCTGGCCAATGCCTAAAGCCACCACTACCCTAGTGCACCAAAGGCAATCCAAGGCATCTACTCTGTCTCAGTAGCTGACTAGGCAATCTGTAACTTCCTTCACCTAGTACATCAAGATGCTACACTCTAGAGGGAGAGTGATGTCAGAGGACTGTCTATGCCAGACTCCATTTTTGTTTCTCTTATTCTAAGCTAGGTTCATATTCCCATCCTCCTGTCAGGGGCTATCCCATCTTGACCCATCTCACCTCACCTCACCTCACTTCACTTTAGATCATCTCACCTCAGAACTATCATCATATGTGTTGACAGGTCAATGGTGGCACATGATCTTAGTCTATGAGGTTAAAGTTGGCCTTACCTCATCTCACCTCACCTCACTTCACTTCATTTTCTGTGTTCCAGACTATCTGCTGGCTGCATCATGAGTGTCAGTGCATTATGGGGGTACATGACCTTCCATCTACTATACAGTTAGTCCCATGGTTCCAGAAGCTTAGAAGGTGACATGGGGCATAGAGAATCCCTAGACTTGTTCTCCTTGGATCTTTCTTTGTCAAGTATGTAGTTAGATCTGTAGATATAGCATAGCTCTGAATAGACTTTAGATCTCTCTTTGCCAGCTATGTGATTTGAGTCCCAGTCTCCAAAGGTCACCCTTACATCTCCCATCTTCTATTGACAGGTACTTTTGACCCAGGGCTATCCAATGGTGCTACTATAGGGTGAACTTGTTCTCTTTGGATCTTCTTCTTCTCTTTTAAACATATTACTTACTAGTAGTATAGATACTTGCTGTATTTACATAGATCAACATCAAAGAAGTATTCCACAATTTCCCCTTAGTATTTGAAGCTTAGGCTTAAGATATCTTTTTCATTTACTCTCATTATTGTTAAAGCTTAGTGATGTTTGCTAGAGCTTTAGCAATCTAGTCATCATTTAGTAACACTTATAAGTATTTGAATCCTTGTCTTAGCAATGCTAGTGACTTTGACTAGCTATCTAGTTCATGTTATCCCTTGTCTCATTTTGCTAATTGTTTTACCAACCCCTTTCTAGCTACTGAGCTCTTGCAGACCCTAGCAATTGACCTCTTAGTATCTTGAACTAGTAATGGCCACTAACAATGTCCTTTGTTCCCCCTACTCTTAGCAATTCTTTGTTACTGTCTAGTGACTTAGGTCAGCATTATCAATCATTGACACTTGTCCTCTTTCATTACTCCACATCTATTACTATTTGGCATTAGCTCTTTGAAACCACTACTGACTAACTCTTCATCAATACATCCTACTGTATGCTACCTGATCTAGTTGTCTTGTTTGGTTTCCTGCATGGCAGTCAGGTGACATAGGACCATATCAACACCCTCCATCCCCATGAACTATTGAGTATGGGAGATCTACTGATTTTTTTTGCTATTAAGTTGAGGACCCAAGTATGAATCATGGAGAAGTATGGTTTATCAGAGCCATGCTGGCTACCTTTGAGAAACATTGGGAAAGAAATGTGTTATGTCATGTCCAATAGGTCCATTCTCTAGAGAAAGGCTTGCATAATGAATAGATGTTTCTTTGAAAAAGTGGCAAGAGAAATGGCGTAACACATTTACTCGACCCTATTTCTCTTGGAAACAGATTCCAACGGATTCCAGCACCAGCAGTGCGGTCACCCTCACACCTGTCGTCGATGGCAATCCGAAGAAGCTGCTTATTGCACTCAATTTTGAGGGTATATTGAGGGTCCTCGATGGGATGATCGGATATCGGAAAGGATTTTCAACCCGTTCCGCAGTTGATGAAATCAACGGCGATCACGACAGATCAGCACCCTCTTTTTGATCTTCCCGTGGCATGAATTTTCCTTGACAATTGACTACAACGATACAACGACGATGGGCTTGAATGCCAGGACGTTGTACATCAAGGTCCTCTTTCTAGGGGCAACCTGCACATTCCTTCTTATCCTCTACTCCTACACCAAGCACAGCTTCCTTACATCAGTCAACTTCTCCGAGGGATTCAACTTCGACAGATTACCAGGGCAATGCCCACCCAGAGCATACGGAAACGGTCGCTGGACTGGTCCACATGACCGAACAGGTATCTCCACTATGACGGACCAGTCTCAGGCGCTTGCTTTCTCTGGCTTTGAGGGTTGCGCCAGCTCACGCGAGTTCTACTGGCATCTCGCTTCTGATAACACTGATCAATGGGACCGGTTTCCTGAGGCTCAGTCATACACGTGGACAGTCGGTCCAGACGATGGGTGTGAAGGCTTGAAGGAGCTGAATAAGGAGAGTATGATAAGAGACATGGTACAGCAGGGTGGATGGCTATTACTCGGTGACTCCATTACCGAAGGCCACTTCTTCTCGTTGTCATGCATTCTATACCCACACGTCATCGCTACACCAAACTATACCCCAAACTCATACTTTGATCGCGCGTGGCCGCAAAACCTCTACCTCAACCCTGAATCACCTTTCGTCAAGGAAATGTATATTCCCGCTCAATTCAATATCACAAAGACTCCACTTGCCACTTTCCGACGTATTGATCTTCTCATGACACCTGAGGAACTTGTGCGCCTTCATAACATACTTCATCCGGACACACACGAAGATTTCTCTTTGTTCTCGGACGAGGCGACGTGGAATATGAGTCCGACAGAATACCTCCCTTCGTTCTTTGAAAATGGATATAGTACACTTGTGATCAGCACAGGAGGCCATTGGACGACTACACTTTTCGGTGGGTATGGAACGAATGCACCTCCGGCGTTCGAGGGTGCAAGGTTTGGGATCGATGGCGTCATCGATTTCTTTGAACACGCTATGAAGAAGTGGGCCACGGATATCCAGAGCGCTTTGGATGAAGCCGCTCGCAAAGATGGCGGCGCGAGGAAGAGACAGGTTGTAGTTCGTGCGTACCTTCCCGGACACGACAATTGTCATAATATTAGGAAGCCATGGAATGAAGTCCACCCTGAGGGGAGCTATTCGTATAATTGGGGAAGTATTTGGAGATACAATGAAGTATTTGAGGTTGGAGCGTCCGATTCTCGAAGATCGTTCTTTCACTGATAATCATTTAGAACATTTTGACTGAAACACCGAGAAAATACCCCGATTTGCACTACCTTGCTATTGAGCGACCTGGACGTCTGCGGCCCGATGCGGTACGTATTTCAAAATTACCACATTGTCTCTCCTTCAATCTCATTTCACTCTCCAGCATACGACGAGTGACTGTCTCCATATTATGACTGGTGCAGGTGTCATGGAAGGGTGGTCTCACTACATCTGGCACTATGTCTCCAACGAGCTGGGGCGCGGGCGACACTCACGCGTGCACATTTAGACAACCCGTCTAGAAGGAAGTTGTGGTACTCGGAGTGGATAAACCCAAAGGGAAAAAAGTACTTGTACAGGTCATTTCAATTGCTATTTATTGCATTTTCGTATCGTGATTGTCTGCTGTCGTGTTTTACACTGATACCATTGATATTTGTAAGGTCCAACTTACAACGTAATACCGCCCATTTCATTCTACACATCTAACGTACCACCACAAGTAGCAGCTGGTAAGAGTGGCACGGGCGCAACGGGCCGGCTACATTCCCACTTATACAAGCCGGAAGTCCGTGCAGCCGATTCTCTCATCGACCCTCAGCCCTCCATTATGTCTGATGTTTTAGTAACTTCAAATACTGCTCATCTTCCGGACGGCATTGATATTTTCTACACTGACAGTGGCCCTCCTCCGGGCTCTACCGATTACACGACCGTTATTGTATTACATGGGATCGCGTTCACGGGCGGTGAGTACCATTGTTCATTTAGTGAACCCCGTATCCACGACGTACATGTCATGACAACAGATAACCTGAAAAAACTTCACAACCATGCCCATGCTGTCAATCTACGTACAGTAATCTGGAACCGACGAGACTACATCGGCTCTTCCAAATACACCTCTGACGAGCTAAAGGATCTAAATGATGGCCGAAGTGCCTTCTTGGATCGTCTAGGTGTCCAGCTCGCTCAATTCCTCTTATGGTTTATCAAAGAGCACAATGTTCCCAGAGTCACTGTTGACCGTACGACGGGCGGGTTCGCCATTATGGGGTGGTCCCTGGGGAACCTCACGGCGATAACTTTGTTTTCTCATAGAAATCTTCTTTCTACCGAGACCTACGAGTTGTTGGGGAAGTACGTAAAAAGTCTCATCATTTATGGTAAGATCCTTAGATCTATCAGTTCCCTCCTGATTAATAAGCAAAGTACAGACGCGACTCTCTTCGCATTCGGATGGAAACTTCCCCCAAATGAGACGCCCCCAATTGTATACGATCCTGTTGCAGCATTTGCAAGAGAGCCCGCGGAAGTGGCTCAGCACGACTTTGACGTGTGGGTGAGCTCGTACTATGATCATCCGAAGAATCCAGGATCAGTCAGCGAGCTACACTTTGCTCGACGTACTGAATTCGCTACATGCGATAGCTGGAGCGCGCAGGATTCGAAGGCGTTCCATGATTATGATGCGTTTATGAGATCAGATATGCCTGTGTAGGTGTTCGTCCTGGAATCTGCCATTAATAAGACTCCTGCTAATGGTCATCCCAGATTTCAACATACCATGCAATCAATGATACGAGAATTATCTGACCGAGTCCTTGGATTTGACGACGTCACATCTACGATGGCGTTCCCAAACTGTCCTATCGTCTACCTTCGTCCTACACGGACTACATGGCGGTGCTACTGGTTCGGTATTCAAGCTGAGCGCATTTACAGAGAGCACAGACGGAATGGCCACAATGTGCGGACCGCTCATTTTCTGCCTATTGAGGGCGGAAATCACTTCGTCAGTGTAATCAGCTTAGATTTCAGATCCTCACTTACAGCTGGTTCGCAGGCCCATTGGGACATGCCGCAGAAGGTGATGGAGGCTGTGGCTTTTGGTATGCACAATGACAAGTGCTCCCATCTGAATGGAGTCACAAATAGCTAGTCCTTATCGCTCGAATTGTGTAGCCATTGGTAAATGAGACGAGGCAAAAACTTTCTCTTGAAATCGTGCCGGAACTCCAGGCTGAAAAAGATGACAATTAAAAAGGTCTGGGGGTGAGTTGTGTCCAAATCAGGACATAACTCTCACATAAGTGTACAGCCACCATCAAATTTTGAGGGTGGACCATTTCTATCTCTTAGAATCTCATCTCTCTCACCATGTTACTGAGCTACCAACTGTTAATCAACAGGTACTTCTACCAGCTGTAAGTTGTCTTTTAGCTTCTAAGCTGTTATCTACACACATTTCAATGGCCACGGACCTCATAATCTTTTTCATCATACAAAATTGATTTTCTCAATTTGTCAATAATCTCTTCAACTTGTATTATCTTTCTAAAGTTATCTATCCACCTCTGCTCCATCTTTTTTTCAAGTTGAATCACCACTGTTCAGTATTATAGAAATTTTGCTGTGGTGGATTTTTAATTTGAATATTGATTATATCTTTATTATTCCTAGTTGAGTTTATAATATTTTATATGCTGAAGTCAATATAGTTTGACTAACTCTACATGTAGAGAACAAATCAACACTGATTTTAGACTTCCAAATCATACTCTATATAGGCATTTTTTACAGTCTATAATGTTAGACTATTTCTTTGTAATTTGTAATGTCAGACTATCAAATTCAAGTGTTTATTTAGGTGCAGGTCAATCTCCAGAAAACCTTATAGGGCAATCCATGTAATTTTAAGAATAAACAGAGAATTAAAGAAAATGGTTGAATTGTAATACACTAAGTATATATAAGGCAACTATGATAAGAATAGACCTATAATATCACCTGACTTGTTGCACTGATGCTTATTGTAAGGGGTTTCCTGTGTAAGAAGACTGGAAGGGAGCTAAGGTCACTGGAATGATGACCCTGGAAGTCAAGTTTGGCTAATTCATCAGCTCATTCATTAGGGTAGAAGTCTGCATAGCCTAGGACCTAGTAGATGTGAAGATCTACTATGCCACATATGTGATCAGTCCACTTGTTGTTATTTTGCAGGGCTTGGCAGTAGTCTGCTGCATAAATCAAATGGTCTTACTTCTTATGTAGCTGTTCTGCTGCCATGTGGACCTAGTCAAGGAGCTAGTGCCCTAGGTGGAAGTGCTGGTGAAAGAGAGCTTAGAGCATTGCTTGACTGTCACTGTCTATGAGGGCAAATGCAAAGAGGCTGTGCTGGAGGAGTGTCAGTAGGTAGAGGGTAAGGATAGTACCCACTATCTGTAAGGGGACATTAGCTGTAAATAACCAAAGCTACACCTACTACTCACATCCTGACCATCTGGTTGGAAGGCAAGCAGCAAGCAAATCAGCCAAATAGCCAGCAGGCAAGTGGCAGGCCAGAGACAAGAAGCAAAGGAGGAGAGTGAGGCAGAAGGTAAGGGGCTGCATTGGCTAAGCTTATAGTCATGTTAGTGAATAAACCTGGAAGCAATGCTATTGTCTAAACTGAGAATATTCTATTCTTAAGTCCCCTTATATACTATAAGACTACCTAAATGACTAAGTAACTCATGACTAAGTATGGAGGCCCCTGACTACAGCCTAATGACAAAGCAGAGGCCAATGACTACAAAACACTGACTAATCAGTCCAGTAGTAAAAGGATCAATAGTAGACAATAATATACTATGTGTTAAGTATGGTATACCTATCAGGCATAGGAGCTAAGATGGTGAGGGAGTAAGAAGGAGCCAGGCAGTCTAGAGGTCCACTAGATAGAGGTGCCAATCCCCATGGACTAAGCTAGGCAAGAGTAGGATGGTCAAAAAGACCAGTCCTCTTACACTATCTTGGCCTTATATACAGTATGTTAGGAGCTACTTCCAAGATAGTAGCAAAAATGCTGCTTCTTTATACTGTCTATATACAGAGTGGTAGATGCACCAATGTTATTCTTAAAGCTAGAGCCATCACAGTAGAATGTAGCTGGCATGGTTGTGAAGGTGTCCCTAGCTAAGATCAGTACTGATTCTTCATTGGTTTCTATATTAGTGGAAAAGGAAGGTGAGTAGTTCAGGCATTGCCTTACAGACTGGACAGTTTTAATAGATTTGGGATTGACCCTGGTGATGAAGAGTAGATAGTGATGGGAGGAGTGATAATGAGCCACAAAGTGCCTTGCAGCCTTGCAGGCAACCTGGTGGAGGAGGTAGAAGGGGGGTAGGGAGAAGGTATGTACTATTTGTATATGTCAAGACTTTCCTGAATAACAATTCAACTAGGAGAATATGGGCATATATTTCAAGTATATCACTGGCTGTCATGCTGAGGGCTCTTTTGGCAACTGATCTTTGTGACAGTACTAGCTTATTCATAGTTGCAATGGATCCAAGCCTGTGTTTGTCTAAGGGTGAGTTGTAGATGCTAGTATACCAAACATTAGCTATGTAAGTGACTGCAGGAAATGGCCACTGTATTGTAAAGCTGCCTGACTTGACAGAGGAGCATGCCTTTAGAGATCCTCAAAAGATGCATGACCTGGAACAACCATCAGGCAGTGTGAGCCATAACCTTCTGGCTGTGAACATTCTAATAGAGCTTAGAGTCAAAGACAACATCTAAGTACTTGTATGTGGTCACAGTATCAACTTGCTGAGTAGTAACTGAGCTATCAAGGCCAGTGTATGTGAAGGAAAGGTCATTAGGAATGATGTCAAGAGGGGAACATAGGAAGTTCATTAAGGTCAGTTTTAAGAGTTTGAAGGAGGAGTTGTGGGACAGTAACCAGTTAAGTCACTACCAGCCTGGTGGATCATATCATTTAGGATTGCATGGCACTGGGTGAGGGTTTTTTCCATTGCCAGAAATATGGAATTGTTAACAAAGCCTGAGGCTAGCTTAGACTTGAAGTGTTTAGTTGTAACACAGATAAAGGGAGCATTGTAGAACATATAGAATAGCATGGTGAGAGGGTATCCTTGAATGAGGGCATTCTTGAGTAGTGCCATTGAGAACATTAAAGAGTTCAGAGATAAAGTTATCAAATTTGACTTGTCTTATGGCCTATGAGCATACATTGAGCAAGGCAAATGTAGCAATTAGGAATACTGCATTTATGTATGCTATAGAGTAGGTGGTCACAAACAGTATTGGGGAAGTTGCCCTGAATGTTCAGGAACAAAGCAGTAAAAGGCTGCTATTGGACAACCTCACTAGTACCAAACAGACAAGACAACAGTAGCTTTGTTGCACATAGTTCAATTAATTTACATTGGTATCATAATATATAGTTCTCACCTTTGTTGTATATAGTTCAGTTAGAGGTGCAATAAAGGTAAATTCCAAAAATTGAGGTCTTGCATCACATGACTGGTGGTGCCTCATCTAATTTACTTCTTTCATTTTGTCATAAGGTTACCTGCAATCCTTACACTCCTCCCCCCTCTGAAAACTTGCCCCCTTATTAAATTCCTGTCCCATTCTTGGATTCCCACACATCTAGTGCATTGCAGTCCTTAAGCTCCACCCCCAGCAGCCACTTGTTGTGTTTAGGTCTATATCCAACCCACCATACCAAGTATTGGCATTCTCTGCCTTATTGTTGCACATCCACAATTTTATCAATGAGGTATTTGTCTTTTGCACCATCTTTGGTCATGACTGATCCAGGGCATATATATTTGCAGTCAGGGAATATGGAAGGGTTGTTTGGAATGTGGCATTTCAGAGGGTTTGCATGAAACTCTGGGAAGGAGCAGTTGGAGTTTAGAAGTCTCAGCATGTATTCTGACTGTTCTGGGAAGGCTGTGACCACTTTGTATGGGCCATTGTTCCTTGGTATGAACTTTGCTACCTTTTTTTTCCCTTCCATTTGTAGTCTTGGTGTCTATGCTTGGTTGATAACATAACCTAGTTGCCCTCTTTATATCTCTCTTCCAGAGCTCAATGCTCATTTGCATGATAAACTTGTCATATTTTTGCAGCAAGTAAGTTGTCCTGGGCTTCTTTGACATACATTTCTAGCTTTGCAAATGATCTTGTGGGCAGTGATTGTGTCCTACAATGCTCCATCTGGCAGCAATGCAATGGGGGAGGATGGTCCTTGGAAATCTCCCCATCTTGAGTTGGAAAGGTGAGAATCCTGTTGAGGCATTGACTGTATTTATGATGGTGAATCTGACTCTTAGGAGCATCTTCAGCTAACCCTTCTGGTTGCAGTCAACATGGTAACATATTGCCTGAACAACTGTCTTGTTTGTCCTCTTGCTGCCTCCATCTGTCTCTGGGTAGTAGGAGGTCAACATCTTCAGTTTGACACTAGTGAGTTTGTGGAGTTTCCATCAAACTTCAGCTATGAAGAAGTGGTCTCTGTCAGACATAATCTCTGACATCAACCCATTTTTGCAGTACCACTTGTTGAACAGTACTGTCACAACTTGAGCTGCTGTATATGATGAGTGTATTGGGGCTAGCTTTACTTTGGCTCCTATAAGGTCTGTCATGGACATGATTGTGTCTTTCATATCCTCCTCAGGTAACAGGCCCACAAAGTTGGTTCCCACCACCGCAAAGTATTTATCTGGCACTAGGAAGAGGTGTCATGGTTTGACTAGCTTAGACATTTGGTCCTTATTCCTTTGACATGGTACATATGATGGAATATATACTTGTTCCAAGTTTTGCCTCATGTTTGGCTAGTAATAGGACCCTCTCAGTGCTTGATAGCTCTTCTTGAACCCAAAGTGTCCCAGGTTATCATATGTGAGATTGTATAGCAGTTCATGAATGTGAGTGCTGCTAGAGATTAGTAGTTGACACCCTACATAGATGAGTCTGTCTTTGGTGTGTGCTCCCTTGATGCTCCCCATCTTAATGTCTTTCAGGACTTGCTTTGTGAACATATCCTCCTTGTATCCAGCTACAATCTCCTGGAGAAGGTTCTTGTCTGCCACCACCTTTAAAATACCCTCTGCAATTTCTCTCTGGAGTGATAGAGACCAAGTATAGGCTAATGCACATGTGGTAAGTACAGTGTTTGGTACTTTTTTAGGCATATGCAATAGTGCATCAGCTGTGGTGTTGTCCTTACCTTGAATATAAATAATATCATAGTTAAAATCTGCTAGAAACATTGACTACCTCACTTGTTGGCATGATATTTCCTTCTGAGATTGAAAAAATTCCAGTATCTTGTGGTCAGTATATACCTTGAAGTGTATTCCTGGCAAACTTGACCTCCACTTCTTCAGTACTTTTACAATGGCAAGGAGTTCCCACTTATGCACTGGGTAGTTCTTTTCTGTAGCATTTAACTGGTACAAGTCATATGCCACAGGCCTGACAGTCTTTTATGTCTCTTCAAAACTGAGTATGGCTCCTGTATATCAGTTGCTAGTATTGGTGGTAACAAATACTTTCCTTAAAGGGTCATTGTAATTGATAATGATCATGCACTTCATGCCTATCACTATCCTCTTAATTGCCTCAAAGGCATTCTGATGCTTGGTAGTCTACTTGGGGAACTTCCAGTCACATTCTTTTGTTGTAAGGGGTGTCAGGATGCTTGTGTATTCAGCAAGTGCTGGGAGGAATATGGCAAGGTACTGTATAAGTCCCAAGAATCCTTGGATATTGGTGGCAGTGGTGGGTGTTGGCCAGTGTAAGATCTAATCCACCTTGCAAGGGTCTACCCCAATACCTGCTGTAGATATGGT
>JABCKS010000124.1:16218-37952 GCA_018851325.1 Termitomyces sp. DKA19
TGTCCTAAGAAGGTGATTTCAGTGGCAAACAGTACTGATTTGTCAAGGTTGCAGTATAGGCCTCCCTTCCAAAGTGCCTCCATTACTTTTCTGATGTTCTCCTCATGTTCCTTGATAGAGTTGGATCAGATCACCACATTGTCCATGTAGACATAACAGATTGTGTCAATAAGTTCTCTTAGTATGTCTGTAGCATGTCTCTAATATGTGGAAGATGCATTACATCCTCCTATGGATATGACTATCCACTTGTATAGCTTCCAGGGTATGCATACTACTGTGAAGTAGATATTGTCAGGGTGTACATAAGTCTGGAAGAAGGAGTTGGTCATATTCAATTTCCCAAAGATCTTCCCTTGTCTGCATACTACTAATATATTGTCTATGAGAGGTAAGGAGTAATTGTTATGAATGGTGTTCTTGTTGAGCTCTTTATAGTCATTTACCCATTGAGGTGAGATTGTAGGGTCCAGTATACCATTCCTGTATTTGGAAATATAGAAGGCTGGTGAGGTGAACTCAGATAATGAGGGGCATAGCCTCTCTACTGCTATATATTCATTGAGGAGCTTTTTCCAAGTGTTATGATATTTCTTTGGAGCTGCATAGCCTCATACATTTACTACCTTGTGGGGATCCTTGAGCTGAATCTGATAGTATATATTGTCAAGTATCAATTGCATGTCAGAGAGCCATATTGGGAAATGGTCTGCAAATTCAAGCTTGAACTCTTCATCTTTCTTCTGCAACTTTTCTTGAAAGGCAATTGTCTCAATTTGGTCATGGACCATGGCTATAATTGTTTCAGATGGAGTCTACCTATCAAGTTCAAAGGGAGGTGTCTTTGTGAGGTTGTTAGAAATCACTGTGGAGGGATATCCATTATCAAGCAGTGCTTTTACAGAGAGGGGGAATGAGGGGATGGAAGGGCTAAAGATCTTGACTATGGCCTTCATGTGGCAGCCAGTAAATGGAGTTTCAAGGGAATAGACATATAAGTTGCTTCCTGTGTCCTTGTCCCACAGTTCTTTGGCATGAGCATATCTGGCTACTACTCTAAGTTTGACAGTCAGGGCCATATTGAGGGTCAGGGTTCTTGTTGTTGAAGAATTGAGCCAGGTGTTGTTGGCCTTTATAGGGCATTTTTTAGGGTTTCCTGCATAGTGACAGTAGAAAACCCTATATCAGTTGCAGCTTTGATGTTCCTTAAGCAGAAGCTTTTCTACATTGGTGAAATGAGCAAGGTGTAGGGTAGATATTCCCAAGGTTGCAGATGAATGAGATTAGGTATATGACAGGGGTTCTGTGAGCCAGTCTGTCAAGAATTTCTGCTTCTGACATTCCACTGCCCATGCCATATTATTGGCATTTATGAGGCATTGCATGTAGGCATTCTCCTCTTATAGGTCCTTGTCAAGCTCAATTACCTCTTGCACTCAGTCTAGAAAGGTCATTGCAATGAGATTAGTGTTGTCAAGTTTTATACATAAGTCTGCATTCATATTTGCTTTGAGTTGGGCTTGGATAGCCATGTCTGAGAGGGAGCAAGATGACTTGATGTTAGTGAGGAGTATATTGAGGTTCTCTAACTTAATATGCCAGTAGGCAAAATCTTTGGTCTCTTGCTTGGCTGAGAGAATTGTGTTCCTTACTCCATACTTTTACTTATGTGGCAGCACATACTTTATAAACTCCATAAGGTAGTCATTGAGGGACATTGTGTCAATTTTGAATTGATTAGTATGATACCATTTTACACAGCATGGTTTGAGCATTCCATCTGCTACATATTGTATAATTTCTGGGGGCTTCTTTTCTGAGTATTTTAGATAGCAATGGCAGGCATTTGACCATTTCTGAAACTTTTCTACATTAACCAGGGACCTGAGTGGTGGTAATAGTAATAAGCACCCTTTGATGTTATGCCAAGTAGCAATCTTAACTGTGTTTATGTGGAGGAAAAGAGGAATTTGTCATCTGACTCTGTTGAGCTTTTCCCTGAGCTAATGAGTTCTATAAGAAATGAGAGAGAAGGGGTCTGAAAATTTTTTTCTGTACTCTCTGAGGGTAGTCCACTTATTGAGGAGTTCTGAGGTACTATTAATGCAGTGTAGGCATTTCTTTGTCAAATCTCTTGCCAGGGTCAACAGTGGGGTGGGTGTTGAAGGTCTGAGCTGGGGCAAATTAGGAGGTTGGAGAAGTTTTTTTTTTTTTTTTTTTTCTCTTGAAGCCAGTTATTGGTGTCAAAAAAAAAGTGAAAGGCTGCTATCAGACAGCCTCACTAGAACCAAACAGACAAGACAACAGTAGCTTTGTTATACATAGTTCAGTTAATTTACATTGGTATTGTAATACATAATTCTTACCTTTGTTGCACATAATTCAGTTAGAGGTGCAACAAAGGTGAATTTCAAAAATGGAGGTTTTGCATCACATGACTGGTAGCACCTCATTTGATTTACTTCTCTCATTTTGTTATGAGGTTGCTTGCAATCCTTACAAGTAGCTGCTATATAGCCAGAGTGCTAGGCATCCTTGATCTTTGAGATAACAGTGTGCATTGTATTGGGTAGTGTTGCAGTCCAGTCAAATCTCTTTCTTTTTGGATATATCTCTCTATTTAATTTATATACTAAGTTTAAATATTCATTCCTTTACATTTTATAATTCTTGCTAGCATTGAAATAAGTTGATGTAACTTTTAATCATGTATTGAACAAGTTATTATATTACTCATATTAATATATTTATTGATACTAAATTCAAAGCAAAGTCAAATTTGATTTCTATATTTCAATTGGAATTAGTTATCATCAAATTCTTAGATTCATTATATTTACTTTATAAATAAAGACAATATTAAAGCAGTCTGAAATCAGCAACTTGATTTTTACATTATGAGTATATTGTTATAACAAATACCTTGTACATAGTAATAAGCTAATAGACATATATTATTCAATTATGTAGTATAGATGTCTTTTATTTGCACATTATTCATAAATATATGTTTTCAACATTCTATATATTGCAAAATGTTCTTTACAAGCTGGTCTCTGATATTCATTAATAGAACATAGTGCTTGAGTTTCTGATCAATATACAACTTTTGAAGTATATAGATTTATAGTAGTTCAATTCTTTCAGAATCTTTTAATCTAAATTTCTAGTTGTTATTTCTACTTGGTTTTTGAGGCTGTTATCAGCTTCTTCTCTTTTCCTTTGCTATTTTGGCCTACTAGCAGATAACTTTTATAGAACTACATTTAAAACTTGATCATTGCCAACTAAATCTAATTGTACCTTTTAGAGCTTATAGAAGGTGATTATTCTCTTTTTCTAATTTTAAAACAGATTCTTTACTATTCTTCTTGTCCAATTGAGTCACCCTTTCAATATTCTGAATTTTTATACATACTCTTCATCTGACTCAAATGAATATATATGAATACTTTAAACTTCCAAAAGGTTTAGACTTTGTTTCTTTACTTTTAATGGTTGTCTATTCAAAACAGTTATTAATGGTGTGATCAGGACTAATTATGAACAAGAAACTACTACAACTGAAGAGTTAATAGTAGGACTAATAGATAGAGAAAGAAAAAGAAAATCAAGAAAAAGTATGACAAAGAGAAGCTAAAGCAAATAGAAAGGAAAAAATGGAAAAACATGAGGAGTTCCCTGACAACTTTATATATTTCAGTATTTTTAATTATGTTGACATATGATAAATGCTCAGAATTTGATTTATTTTTATATGGTTTGAGCTATAATAATAACACTCATTTTATAACTTGCAAATTTTTTCTTATCCAGTTTTATATTCTACAATCATGAATTAAATCTTTAAATCTAATGTCTATTCTTTTACACTTATACTTTTTTATTTAAAGAAACTCAACTTCTATTTTTTATTATAAAAAAGTCCAATAGATAATCTTTTAAACAATCAAATAAGTAACTATTTCTTAATATTTATGCTTATTTTATAGAAATAGAATTTATAAGTTCTATTCATTAAGAACTGTATTATTTTCTCAAGTTAGTCATATCTTTTCAGTCAAAATAAAAGTGACACTGATTGTTAAAAGATAAATAAAACTTAGCTATATTTTTCTTTTCATTACATTTTCTAAAAGATACTAACTTTAATTAACTAGACTGACTACCTTTACTTTTAGTATCTGGACCTTTTCTTTTAGATGCAGTTAGAGTATCTTTATTATATGATTTTTTTTTGTTAATTATAGCTTCTATTCTCATTACTGTCTTCTTCTAAAAGATTACTATTTCTTCTATTAAGTAGTTTATTCTTACTTTTTCATTATATTGTTATACTCTCTTGAATGAGTTACTAATTAATGTATTTTCTCTCATTTAATTACTGGCTCTTAATGATTTTGATGTTTCTTCAGTTTTTATTTTGAAAAATGTTGTTATTTGTTTTTAAGTTGTATAGACATTGATTTTATAAAGTTTCACTTAGTAGTTTATTAATATAGTCTTCTTTATAGGAACTTTTGTTAACTTCTTTAACTCTGTCAGTGTCTGCTTTATACTTTTTTTTTTACTAAATGATCTTTCAGAAAGTCTATTTTTCAATAATCTATCTGTATCATTTAATCTCAGAATCTATCTTTGATTTCTTTCTAGAAGCATTCTTATGCTAAGTTAACAATTCCTCCTATATTTCAGTTGCTACTGTTATCCTTACTATATTTTTTTATTTCATTCACTTATAGTGATTTTTTATTCTATTTGGCAATGTCTCCTTAACTTGTACCTTCTTTTCTAACTTTGACTTCCTCATAATCAATAGTTTTGGTAACTTTTTATCCAATTTCATAGGCATCTTTCCTTTTTCAAACTATTCTTATCCTTTGCTTCTAATATCAATGATGTTGGATGGTTCTGTAACAAACTTGTTATAGCTTTAATATAAGTCTATTATATTCCCTTATTAAGTATTTTTTGAGAGATATTTAGTGCCTTGAGTCACTGTGAAAATATAATACTTATTGTTATATATATTAATAGTGACATATTTCTTCTTATCACTTCAGAAAATGTAGCATGTTTCCTAAGAAAAAGGTGTCAGAAATATGTTTTTCAACTTCTGACACCTTTTTTGCAAGAAACATATGAAATATTGTATTAGGAAATTTTAGGAAATATTTAAAATATTTTCTTATTGTTTTTTGCATAAAATGATAAATTTTTCTGGTATTTATCTTAAGAAATAATGATAAAAATAGTTGAAATGTTCTCAATTATTTTCTTGAGAAACATATAATATTTTTCAGCATGTGTTTCTAAAAAAACCTTTGTTGTATTTATATATTGTATCTAAAGAAAAACTCTTTATTGCTATGAGTAAAAGGCCTGAGTTCCTTCTCCAAAGTCACAGGAAGTCAATCTAACTATTTGCAGGAGAGAGTATGTCTATAAGAAGTACTAGTAATGACCTTTATAGGGTCTATGGCCTTGTAAAGTTGTAATGTGGGCCTATATTACACCTGTATACAGCAGAACTATCAGCATTTATCAAAATGATCCCCAAGAATGTCAGAGACACCTTGAACACAAACAGTGAAATGCAACCTGATGATATCCTCCATAGAACAGTGTTAGTGTTCTGACAAGGCCAAATTGAGGTTTTAAAGGCCCCAACCTAGCAATGCTTAACTGTAAGAGTAGTCAAACATATAGCAATCCAGTAATCATTGGGTGAAGAAATTATTCTAACTGAGCATATAAAGTTCATAGAACTTTATATGCTTTTTCTAGTATAGGAAGTGAAAAAGTACTTCTAGTAAAAAAAGCTGCATAGGTTTCAGGCATCATCTGTAATGCCTTCACCATTCTTAGGTAGACACAATGCCTCCACTGTCTCCAGCCAATGAAGCTTTGACCCTGCTATAAGTACTACAGCACCCCTGTAGAATGCCACAGGATTATGCTACTTAGCAGGCTGTAGTAGACCATCAAAGATGAGCTACATTAGGCATGATTTGTGTTCCTAACTTGGCCTCAACAGAAGCAGAATCAGTCATTATGGTCAAACAGCCTATGGTTTAAAAAGTAGACTTATTGGGTCTATGTAGAGGGCATTGACCTAAGAGGATCAAATTGCATTGCAGTAATTGTAAGGGCAACCCTCTAGAGGCTGTAGCTCAGTCACACATTTGGCAAAGGGAGATCTAAAGTCTATTTAGCACCATATTGTGTCTACAAATCTAAATATACATCTAGCAAAAGGAGATTCAAAGAGAACAAGTCTGAAGAACTCCTTAAGCCAAATGTTACACTCTAGGCTTTTGGACTCATAGAACTAACTGTACTATAGGGCAGAAAAGTCATGTGCTATTATTAATGCATCAATGTACATGAGCCAATGAAAGACTAGCTCTAAGTGAGGTAAGATAAGGTGAGGTGAGGTAAGATAAGGTAAGGTGAGGTGAACATTGACCTTATAGGACAGAAAGTTATGTGCCATCATTGATGCATCAATACATATGACCCTATGGAAATGTAACAAAAAGATAGCCCCTAGGTAAGGTGAGATGAAGTGAGGTGAGATGAACCCTGACAGTAATTCTGCAATGGTGACATGAAGGACTTTGGACAATCCCATGTCAACAAGCAAAAAGTGGTGTTTCAAAGCAACACTGCTAATAATGCTTGGCTAACAAGATATATTCTACCTGAATGTACCAGATCAATTAAAATGGAGGAGTGATTCTTGGAAAGGATACCCTCCAGGATACTTCTCATGTAGATATATAATGGCAGATTCTATTCTGAGGTGAATATCATTGAGGAATTTATTTTGGAGGCTAAGGCCTACAAAAATAGCATAAAAACTGTGGTGCACTATTTAGAGCACAACAGAAAAAACTGGTCAGGATGCTTTCTGTCACTAGCAGTAGTGTAGTCTTCAAAACTTAGCACTGTACTGGCTAAATAGATAAAGCCAGCAAAATAGCAGGCCCACTTACATTTAGCTAAACTAGTAAAGAAGGGTTCTGCATGCATGGACCTAAGATCTATACTTCTTTGGGGCAGTCTGGGTCCAGGCCCAGCTCAGTCTGCAGCAGCAGTGCAGGTAGCAAGAAAGCATCTTACTGCAGGGAAAAATGTGGTGGCTATAGCATTGGGCCACCTAGGCAAAGATGCTAGACAATTTGCAACTTGTTACAAGTGTAAAAAGCTTAGTCACTTTGCCTAAGAATCAAGGAGCCAATCAAGCTAGCTCTTTGTATTTTTGTATAAACAGTATACACTGCCACTTCATCAAATGTCAGTGATGCTGACAATGAGTAGGAAGAAGATTCTGGGGACATTGTTAATGAACATACAGCTAAGTCTGATAGAACTCAGGTCAGGAATGATGAGTATGTTGAATTAGAAATGTACAAAAACAATTACCACACTTAGGGTAGTAAGAGCAAGGGACTATTTGCCCTCATTGAAGTTCCTACTATCAAGTATAGAGTACACAAACTGAGTAGCAAGGTTTGTATATGAAAGGTTTAGATTATGGTGGTGAAAATGCTATAAACCAGGCAGTGCTGTCAGCATGAGACAAAAGAATGTCTCATCATTTAGGCAGAAGTTAATAGCTATAAGGCATAGACATTGTGGGATTTAGGAAGTATGACTTCTAGAATCACTCCATTATTTACCCATATAGCCAAAATATGTGTGGCTCTATTAGCCACACTAATCACCCTGCAGCTGGGAATAATAGAAAGTTGTTCCATAGTGAACCATGAAGCTAAGGTGACTATAAAGGTTCCTGATGAGTTCTGCAATATCTATGTGAATATACATTGCTAACTTTGATTGCTACAACATGATTGTAGGGATAACATTTATGAGGGCATATTGTGTCCTCTTAGATTTCCAGAATGACTAAGTAGTTATTGATGGAGTGCCAACTCCAGCTCACAAGTTAGAGCTGAAGGAGTCAGATAGCTAAGCATGATACTTCTGTACCTTAGAGAAGGGGCATAATGGGCAGTCCTAACTATGTGATGGACTAAAATGGCCCATTATAGAAGTAGAGAATGAAGATGGGGCCCAGGGGACTAATAGTCTGTCCAGATATCATTGGTCCCTACTAGTACTGGAGAAAGAGTATCAAAAAAGTACTCTTTCTGAGGAGAGAGTATACCCTGATATGTCAAAGTTAGCTGAGCAGGGACTTCCAAAAGTGGAGGTAATACAGCAGATGGGTAAAGAGGATTGGGCTGTTTCTTTTGCATCAAGAGAACAGAGGATTTAGAATTGACCAATTCCAAAACCAACTCTCAACTGAGTGTACAGCCCTTATATGCCACAGAAGTGGAATCAGCTCATTGCAGACCTGACATGACAAGAAGGGGTATGGAGAACAGCCCCTAGTGTCAAGATGTATAGAATGACATTGGAGAATGAAATATCTGAGCTGAGCAAGAATGAATACTTATGAAATAAAGTGAGGTGTAGAACAGAATGTTGTACTACATAGCTGAATATCCTAGATGAATTAGAAATTCATCTAATAGCCTTGTGTGATAGGTATATAAGATCAGTGCCACTGTCTAAACTAGCCAAGAATAATTGACAGCCTTGGCCTGGAGTGGACAAAGAAAAGGCTTAGCTCATCAAGCTGATAGAAGACAATATTCTATGTCTTTGGCAGCAGTGGTATAATGAGTTTCAGAATATTATCAATAGTACAAAGAGGGAAGTTCCTCTATGGCATGAGGTCAACCATGAGATAAAGCTTATAGATGAGTCCAAATGTTACTTGTACTTTATACTGAGGTGCTCTAAGTCATTTCAGCAGTAGTTGCAGGACAAAATTGACTGCTATGTATAAGCAAAGTGGTGAGAACTATATGCCATCTAGAAAGATATTGCTCACATATCTTTAAGGTCAAAATTTGACCTCACCAATATATATAAGCAGGCAAGGATATGTACTTCAGACATACTTAAGACTGCATTCATGACCATTACTGGTATGTATTGCAGAAACATTATGCAAATTGGTGACTATAATGTGCCAGTAATATTTCAACATTTAATGATATCCATCTTCCAGGACATCATCAAGAAATGGATGCATAAATACTTAGACAATATATTTGTCTTCTTAAATCTAATTGAGGAGCATTAAGAGTTGATGAGACCCATCTGTTGCTGAGTACTATTAACCATATCTCCACCAATCTTATCTCTATAGCACATGACTTGGGAATATGTCATGAGTAGTCTGGACCTAAAGTCTGGAACAAAGTAGCCTTTTGTATGAGACCTTAGCAATCACAAGATGTCCAGGATAATGAGCTTCATCATGTGGAGCCTAGCCTTGGAATCTAGAATGACCAGGCTGAGAACCCTCTTAGTAACAATCACTAGCAACAATTCTTAGCAACACTCATACTTTGCTTTCAAAAGACAATATCTCATAAACACAGGACTTCTTATCTCCTTTGAGTTTCTAGATTACAAACATACCTGAATGGCATCCACACTTCAAAAACTGATGTATAGTATGCTCACTTATACTTCCATTTTATGCTCATTTATTTTCCATTTGACACATTTTATACATACATTTCTGATATTGCATACTTATGGCTAGTTACTATTCAAACATTGGTATAAAATTTTGAACATCTTGACAGATACCATTACTTTTAGTGACCAGTTCTTCATTCTTGTATACATTACTTACAGCAGTATAAATATTCCTTGTATATACCTAGTCCTATATGAAAAAAAAAAAGGTTATATATAGCCCACCACTGCCCACTGCAGCCTCAGAGTACTCTGCTCATTGTCTCCCTTGGCTTCAGATCTTATTCTTAGTCTTCTTTGTCACCACTAATGGCTTAGCAGCAGCCTTAGCAGACTTGTCCTCAATTTAGCATGGTACCAAGTATAGGTACCTTATAGTGTTATAGTATCTTAGCAATGTTAGCAACTATGGCTAGTGACTAGTTTTAGTGTCTGTCCCCCAGCTTTTATTTGTTTTGACTTACATTCCTAACTCTATCCCCCCTTTATTGCTAGGCCCTTATAGACCTTAGCAACTTACTGCTCTTTGACCCCCTTTCCATTCCTCTGTCACACCTTAGCAATGTTCATTGACTTTACCAACCCTCCCACTGTCTATTGCTTAGTCCTCATTCATTCCTAGCAACTCCTTACTTCCACTTACTTAGCAATTACTTTGTCCCCCTTGTTTTCTTTCTTCTTTTCCCTTTGGCAACTTAGTAACCTTTTAGTAGCATCTAGGAACTTAGCTCTGGTTTTCTGGGATGGTTACTGACTTGCCCTCTTACCCACTTCCTACTGCCAGCTATCCTATCTGCTTACCAGTGTATTTATAGGTTGTCCTTTTGGTTTTCTACATAGCAGCTAGATGGCATAGGAGCAAATTAGAGTACCTTAGAGTAGTCTTCAAAAGACTATGCAAGAACAAGCTCTACCTCAAATGGAAGAAGTGTAAGCTATATGCCAAGTGTGTTGAATGTCTCAGTTATGTCATTGACTTGCAGAGTATTCACCCTGATATGATTAAGTTGAATCAGATCTAGAAGTAGCATACTCCTAAACAATGATATCCAATGATTTATTGAGCTAGTGAACTATATCAGAAACTTGCCCAGTATTTCTGCATATACAGAGCTGTTGATAGCCATGATATAGAACAGGTTGCCATTCTACTAGCACCCCATTTACTAGTAGTGCTTTGACAGAATTGAGCAGATCTGTGCTAAAACACCTATTATAAGGCTAATTGATCCTCAATATGAGAATCCTATTTAGCTGATATACAATGCCTCAAAGACAGGCATTGGAGCTATATATGGACAAGGACTGACCTAGTAGAAATGTTAGCTAGCTGTCTGAGTTCATGTCCAAGAAGTTCACAAATACACAGCAAAATTATACCATATATAAACTAGAGACATTGGCTATCCTAAAAGCCCTTTTAAAATAGAAGAATAAGCTTCTAGAATATTGGATTTATATTATCATGGACCACAAAGCTCTTGACTTTTTCAAAACTCAATAGAATCTATTGCTATATTAGCAACAGTGGATGGACTACATGTCAAGATTCAATCTTGATATCACATATGTGAAGGGAGAACACAACAAGGTAGTAGACTGTTTATTCCACTACATCAAGAAGTAACCCTCCCTGAGATGTACATCACATCTACAACTTTGTACATACTGATGTGCAAATTGATTCAGAGGGGGATAATTTGCCCTCAATATACCTGTAGAAAATGCAGGCCTAGCTGGACTAAATTTGTGCTCTCTACAATGGACTGAGCCACATAAGTCAGTTAGTGTGAGATTATCATGAACTTCATGATACTGAAGTGCAAGTCCTTGCTGACAATGATGATAGCATTGGTGTATCTGTCCAGGCTTAACAGGGCTCTGTGGCCCTTAAGGGCTTAGAGGATATAATGCTAGGCAAGGCCATACTTGAGATTGCCTATAGCCTGCAACTAAAGGATCAGTTAGACAGAGTTTCTCTCTTGTATTGAGAATTCATATGACAAAAACAAGCTCTTTGTAGAACTGTTAACTTGGCTCAAAAACTATAAGTCCTTTTAGTTGAAGGATGGTCTTTTGTAGATGACCAACATTATGAGCCATGAAGTACTTTGTATACCTTATAATTGGAACATAGTCACCAAGCTGTTGGACTGAGCTCACTGGTTAGTTGGGCATTTTGGCACCTAATAGACAACAGAGTATATCTGTTGATGGTACTGGTAGCCTACAGTGGTTGCAGGAGCATGAGCATTCTGCACCATAATAAGACCCATCTGTTGCTGAGGTACAGTTACTATCATCTTAGAATATCTTATCTGAACAGCACATGACCTGGGACTCAACATGAGACTTTGTATGAGACCTTAGCAACCATGAGATTTTTGTGGATCACAAGCATTTATTATGTGAAGCCTAGACCAAGAATCTAGAATGACCTGGCTGAAAACCTCCTTAGCAATGTTTGCTACTGATGACTCACTTAGTAACAAGCCTTAATGACCTTGTCCTTGATTTAGCATAGTACCAAGTACAGGTGCCTTATAGTGTTATAGTGTCTTAGTGATGCTAGCAACTATAGCTAGAGACTAGTTCTTAGGTCTGTCTACTAAGTTCCTTCACATTTAATTTATGTTCTTGCTCCCTTTTCCCTCTTTATTGCTAGGCCATTACCAACCTTAGTGACATTCTCTTAGCAATCTTCTCCTTAGCAATTTGTCTTCCTTTCACTTCTTTTCATACCTTAGTATCTTTCACTTACCTTACCAACATTCCCATTACCTACTCCTTTTGTCCTCTATCCCTTTTCCATTTTCCCATTTAGTGACTCAGCAACCTTTTGTTAGTGTTTAGCAACTTAGGCTGATGTTAGCAACTCCTTTTACTTGCACCCCTTTTTCACTCTACCTCCTACAGTTCTTGTTCTCTGAGACATTTACTGACTTGCCCTTACACACCTTTTCTACTGCCAGCTACCCTATCTAGTTGCTGGTGCATTCTTGGTCTTTTTTTGGTTTCCTGTATAGCAACTGGGTAGCATAGGATCACATTATTTTGGAGCCCACTGTGAGGGTTTTTTAGGTAATTATTCTGCCAGAAACCAGAGCCCAAGCAAAGCATTGCTTTGAATTGACTGCTGAACTATTAGATCATCTGCTATCAAATTCTTCAAGCCCCTCTCAGTCAACATCCCTCAGACCTCTTGCTGATAAACTAGAAGTTGCTAGAAACCTTCTCAATGTTAGTGAACTTCTTAGTGACTTTCTAGGAGCTTTTGTAGAGACCATTCTTAGTGCTTCATTATCACCACTATCTGTTACCAACTCATCTGTCTTCTTCTCGGAAAATCATTCAACCCCTGCTTCACCAGTCAACAAACAAGTTCCTCTTCCACCAATAATACCAACAATTGCTATGAATAACAATTCTGTCACTTGCCATGCTTGAATGCCTCCTTGTAACACTACAACAGCTCCTAAATGGGACAAGAGCTGCCCTAGGGAGCTCCCTCAGTACTTCAAGAAATTGGAGTATCTTTTTGCTGACTGTGGTATTACTGATGATACCTAGAAAAAGGAATACATAGCTTGCTATATCTCTTATGACATAGCAGAAACCTGGCTTGGCTTACCAGAATTTGGCAACAACCTGGCAATTGGCAACAATGTCCCCCAGCCTTACACTTATCAGGAATGGAAAGCAGTAGTACTGAGGTTATATCCTGGAGCTGATGCTAGCACATGGTATACTCTTGGTGACCGCAAGTGACTTGTCAACCAGACTTTCAACAGTGGCTTAGCAACATTAGGATAATTTTCCAACTACTATAGGGATTTTCAATGGATTGCTAGATGGCTCCTTGCTAACAGCAAACTTTACTGAAATGAAGAATGTTGCTTATTCCAGCAAGGTATCCCTATGTCACATTGGTTCAAAATTGTCTGCAAGCTCAAAATCATGCTTCCTGATCACTACCCCAAGGATTCCTATAATGTGGAACAGGTCTTTGAAGGTGCAAAGTGGGTATTGAAGGGAACTGACACAGTGACTACCAAGTCTACTGCTCTTGCCATGTCTGTCACTAGCACTTCTAGTATCATCCCAGCACCCACTGTTATCACTCCAGCTACACTATCACCTGCTCCTAAATGTGAAGCTATTGAATTAGTGACAACTACAGCAATCATTAGTGCCTTGGAATGTCTGAAAGCTCTATTCACTAATAACAGTCAGCCCAACCAACAGAACCAGTTCAGCAACTCTTGCTACTTTTATAGTAAATCTGGTCACACTATGGTATGAGGCACTTGCATCCAATTAGAACATATGATCCAGCAGGGCAAAATCTGTTGCAATACTGAAGGCAAGATTGTCTTACCATCTGGAGCCATGATTCCAAATTACTTTGGCAAATGACTTTACAAGGAATGTATTGAGGAATAGCACCATCTAAACTCTGGACAAATTATTACTGGCAGACTCTCATCTAATGCTAACCCTGATCCCAAGCAAGTGACTATGCAGCAGTCACTAATCCACAAGGTATTACAGTAGGATGTTGCTACTGGTAGATTGCTAACTAAGGACAAACAAATTTGGAGAGAGAGCTATTTGTATTAAAACAAGCTGATGAAAGATTTGACAGTGTACAGGTCCCCCATACTCCCTAGCAACATACCAGCAACTACCTCTTCCTCTGACCCTGGACTAACTTCTACTGCTAAGCTGGTTGACAAAGGCAAAGCACTAGAACAATCTGTTGCTAAGGATTTGCTGCCCATTGCTAAGCCTGCCAAACCAGTTCTCCAGCCTCCAGTTCATCCATTCTCTGGCATCCCTCCTTGCTAAACTCCACCCACTAACAGGAACTTTGCCACTCCAGATTGCCATAATGATGCTGCTTATAGGACCATGCCCCCTATCTACAATATTAAACAATCAAAGGTAGTTTTTGATCAAGTTTTAAGCACCCAGGTCACTGTCTCAGTTGGCAAGCTTTGCTCTATGGCACCAGACATTAGAAATCAACTTAGGACAGCTGTTATGCCCAAGTGACTAGCCAGAACAAATGCTAGCATGGTCCATACCTCTAGCAACATCTTTGAAGAAGCCTTACCAACTTTTACTATGGACAAGCCACAGTTTTTGCTAGGATCCAATACTAGTACTGCTAACAGACTTGCCCCAGACCAGGCCAAGGTTTCCTCAGTAGACCTAGTAGAGGCTTATATTGAGTTGCTACCCCCTGGGGAGGAGCCAGTGGTTTTAATAGTTGCTAAGGATTCCCAGTTGCTAAGGTCCATTACAATGCTGATTGACAATCATGAAGAAATAGAATGCATCATAGATAGTGGGTCCCAAATTATCTCTATGTCAGCAGAAGTTGCTAATGATCTTGGCTTATCCTATGATCCCAGTATTATCTTGAATATGCAAAGTGCTAATAGCACATTGGATCAATTGCTAGGACTTGCCAGGAATATACCTTGTACCATTGGCAACTTGACACTCTATCTTCAGATCTACATATTACAATCCCCTACTTACAATATCCTACTTAGTTGCCCCTTTGATATCCTTACTAGAAGTATGGTCAACACTCTTAGTGACACAGAAACTACAGTTACTATCACTAACCCCAACTCTGGTATATGATATACAATCCTGACATTTCCCTGTGGGAAATATAAAAGAACAATCACCAAAAGATTTGCTATGAAACAGAACTGCCCTGGTCCTTTCAAAGCTGATCTGAATAGCAACAATGCTAACAACTTAGTGACCATTATCAGCCATGATCATTCAACTGGTCTAGTGACTTATATAGCTTCTTGTGACTTGGATGACAATATATTACTTACAACATCTTGCATATATACAGACTCTACCTTGGCCTACCTTTATGCAACTGCTAGTGACTTTTGCTCTTCCTTGCTACCTTCTTATTCTTATTTTGTTTCTACTGACATTTCTAATCCTTTGATTCTTGGACAGATCTTACCCCTCAATACTTGCATTATGGACATTGCTCCTACTTATGTTAACATTCCTTTCTCTGCACAGTTCATTACTAACAAACCCACTAGAAGAAAAGGGGTATAGGTGAAAAAGAAATACAAGCCAGTCACTATGAAGATTAAACCTGTTGCCAGCCATGTTAGCAAAGATTTCAGAATCAAGCAACAAATCCTTGGCAATCCATTAGCAATTATGTTACCACTCAACCTGAACCCTCTGCTATTTATACCAACTCAGTGATTCACTAGCAACCAGCAACCAAAATTTGTTAAGGACCATAACACTGGTTTTCTCACTAGTAACAAACTTAACATCCTCATTGATCTTGTTGCTAAGCAGGAAAAGGCTTTTGCTTAGGAAGATTCTGAACAAGGAAGCTTTCTCTCCTATTTCTTTCCCCCAGTCTAGATACCAACCATTCCTTACATCCTTTGGGTTCAGCAAAATCACTCTATTCCCCCAGGCCTTGAAAAAGAAGTATGCAAGATCATCTATGACAAGATTAAGGCTGGTATCTATGAACCCTCAAACTCTGCTTACCAATCCCATTGGTTTTGTGTCCTCAAACAAAATAGTAAGCTCTGGATTGTATATAGTTTAGAGCTGCTAAACTGGGTCACCATTTGCCATTCTGGAGTACCCCCTTTCCCAGATCATGTTGCTAAGTCTTTTGCCAGATGTATTTGTGGAGCAACACTAGACCTCTTTGTCAGTTACAATGAGTGACTAATTGACTCAGCCTCATGTGACTTAATGACATTCCAGACCCTAGTTTGGTGCTCTCTGCTTAGTGACCCTACTGATGGGTTGGACCAACTCTGTACCAATCTTCCATGACAACATTATCTTTATTCTGCAGCCCAAGATCCCCCATAATATACTCAGTTTCATTGACAACATTGGCACTAAGGGTCCTAAAGACTAGAAGCTCATTAATGGTATTCCCACTAAGTACCCCACTAACTCAAACATTTGCTGAGTGCTCTGGGAGTTCTTTGAGCTCCTTAACCAAATCCTTCAGCAAATGAAGTATTATGATAGTACATTTTCTGGTCACAAGCTTGTTTTATGCATCCCTACTTTCAAGATCTTGGGACATGTTTGTATGCCTAGTGGCTAAGTACCAGATGAAAGTTGCTTAGCCTTGCTTGAGCAATGGGGCCCTTGTAAATTGCTATCAGAAGTCAAAGCCTTCTTGGGTATGGTGGAAGTCCTTAGTATTTTTGTTAAGAATTTTGCTCACTATGCTAACAACTTAACAAAACTTACCCATAACAGAGTCCCTTTTGAGTTTGGCCCAGATCAAGTTAACACCCAGTGAGACCTTGTTAAGGCCCTCAAAGACACTAAGCCCCTTATTACTATTAACTATGAATTGCCTGACCTTGTTATCCTAGCAGTTGATATATTGTATATCACTATAAGCTACTACCTCTGTCAATGCCATAGCAACAACTGTAAAGAATTTTGCTACAATTGTTTTGAGTCCATCATGCTTAATGACAGGGAATTGGGCCATAGAGGACTTTTTGCTACCTGCTCAGCATTACTAGAACACTTTTGGTGGCCTCAAGTTAGTGCCAATATCATATGGTATATTTGTACTTACTACATCTGCCAGGTTCACCAGACAACAAAAGTACTTATCCCACCAATTGTTACTACACTAGTGCCCTTGTTTAGCAAGATATACATTGACACTATGTTTATACCACTTTCTAATACATTCAAGTATATTGTCCAAGGACATTGTTTGCTAACACACTATCCCAAGTTCTGTATGCTTGCCAGGGAAAATAGCAATGCTATTACTAAATGGTTATATGAAGATGTCATCTGTTGCTGAGGAGCTCTTAGCAAAATTGTTACCAATAATAGTACCTCCATTCTAAAAGCTATTGCCTACTTAGCAAAGAAGTATAACTTGCACCATATCTGAGTCTCTGGTTACAACAAGCATGCCAACTATATAGTCAAGTGACCTTACTTCAATGTTTGCCAGGCTTTTTTCAAAGCAGTTGACAGTGACCAATCCAGGTAGAGTACTGCTTGTTATTCAGTCTTTTGGTCAAAATATGTTACAGTACACAAACAAATGGGTTGTTCTCTCTACTATACTGTTACTAGTACCCACCTCCTTCTTCCTGCTGATATAGTTGAAGTGACATATGCACAACCACTGCCAAATTCCCTTATGTTCTCTACCAACCTTATAGCCTGCCAAGCAATCAATTTACAATGTCACCAAGAAGACCTCAACCAACTCCACAACACTGTCTTTAGTGCTTGCCATTTAGCTACTATCCATTTTGAAGCAGAACATACTGCTACAATACACAACTACAACTTTCAGACTGGTGACTTTGTATTAATGAAGAATACTAGGATCAAAGTTACCCATAACAAGAAGATGAGGCCTCATTACTTAGGCCCTTTGGTAGTGATATCTCATAACTGTGGAGGCACTTACATCCTTTATGATTTAGATGGCTCAGTTTTGTATTGACCAGTAGCTACCTTTTACTTGGTCCCTTATTTTGCTAGAGAATGCATATCAGTGCCTAGCAACACTTTTGACATTGATACCTCCTGCTTATATGAACTTGAACAAACCAATCTAGTGGACAATGATGATGTTAGCAATGTTGCTAACAAAAATGACAACTAAAAGCCATTTGCTAAGCCTTAACAACATTTCTTTCACATTCTACTTTACTTATATATTTATTATACAGTCAGAAAAACTATCATATATGATACAATAACATAAGTCCTTCATCTTGTTTATTTTATATCATCTTTTGCTCATTTGGATACTTCACAGACTTTTACTTCTTGATATTTGTTGCTATGATGCTGTGCTTAGCAACTTTTCACTAGTAACTGGCATACCCTTGGGGTTTTCATGCCATGATGATTTACTGAGCTTTGTTGTACTAGTGCCAAGTGACTATTGCTAGTGTGTAGTGATCATTTTGTCTTTTCTTCTTGATCTTAGACTTTATATGCTGTCACTTACCTTCTTGTTTCTTATATTGTTCTTAATTCTCTCCTGACTCCAGTTCATGATGTACAATTTTTTCAAAAGGCCCCTTAAGGGAGCCAGTCTAGGCTATGAAACAACAAGATATAGAGCCCCTTAAGGGGGCTAGTCTGCAATGTGTTGACAAGGGGGGAGGGTGGCAATTGCTAAGTATCAAGGTCAGTGTCATTGCTAGGCACCTCCCTTGCTTCCTCCTGATCCTCTATGACAACTTTGTTTTCCTCTTGCCAGGCCTTTTTGGTCTGGCAATCCTGCTAATATTCCTCCAAGGTGGTGACTGAATGCCTAGCAACAGAATAGCAAGCCCTAGCCTCAAGCAATTCTGACCTAGCAGCATCTAATTTACACCTAAAGCATTGCTCAATTCCTACTGTACAATCTCCAAGGCTCTGAAGTAACAAGGCAGGCATCAGAGGTTCTGGAAGAGCTAAGTCTTCCCCCACCTATCCTAGCTTATTGTCACCAATTTTGCAATGAAGAGGGGAGGTACATAGGATCTAGTGACAAAGTTAGCAAAAGTGTCAGTAACTATAAAAACTTACTAAGAGAGGAGTTGCCTCTACCTCTATCTCCATATTGTTGCTCTCTTCTGCAACCACTTCTCCCATGCCCACCCCCTCCTCTATTGTCTTGATGCCACCCCATTCTTCCATGACATCTTCCCCCATATCATCATCCTTCTGCTGTAATTCCTCAACATTAGTTGCTATAGGCATTGCCACCCTTATAACAATGTCCTCTGTTGTAGGCTTGGTCTCAATGGTGGCAGTCTGTGGTTGTTTGGCCAGAGGCTCATTGTTGCTATCACTATTGCTCCTGCTGCTTCTACTAACAACTTCCTGCTGACTTCTTTGACATTGCTTATCTTTAGCAACCAACTGACCTCTCACTGTTGTCTTATCCTGCTTAGTTGGAAGACTTAAGCTGGAATGCTTGATTCAAATTGATTGCCCAGATGCCACTAACTCTTGTTGGACTTTGACAAAGGTCCAAGCCTGTCATACCAATGCCATACAAGTCACTATCCTCCCTACAAACTTCCCACTCTGACTATGCAAAGAATGGCCTCAGTAAAAACACTCTTTCCTCATGCTATTGTAACAGTAGCAAGGTTGGGCACTGGTAGGATACCAGCAGCCTTTAGGGTCATTCTCAGACCAGCAATTGTCGCACTATCAGAAAGTTAGTGACAACTTGAAATTAGCTGCTAAGACTTACTGCTCCCTGAGCATCTCTGAATGCCCTCTGTCCTGCTGGCAACATGATTATCTTCCCCTTGGCTTTTTCTAGCATGACACTAGCAGCCATACTGGTATTCACAATGGTGGAGGTCTTTCCCCAGCAAAGAAGTCTTACCAACTTCTTATCAGTAAAGGAGTCTTGGATGAGTTCCTGGTGATGAGTTAGTGGTGGTCACTCAGCATTGATGACTAAACAGAAATTTACCTTGAATTTGTTCTCTTCCTCCTCCCTTTCCTTCCCTTTGCCCTTGAGAGTCTTGTGGTGCTTGAGCAACACTGCCAACTCCTTAGTGATGCTGCCAACAACACACTTGGGAGTGGAAGGTCCAGCTTCCTTGGCATCCTCATGACCCTTGCTATACCTGGTCCCTGTTGCTATTGCCAACTCATATGGAGGGTGCTGAAAGAAAAACATGTCATTAGAAGACAATTCATCAAATAGCTAGAGGTTACTTTAGCAATGTCACTAATCTAAGTGATACTACTAGCACTTACCATCATTTCTGTATTCAGGTCCTTAAGTAAATATTCCAAGGAAGGTGTTGGAGGTGCCTAACAACAGATGTTAGGAAGTTGTTAAGAGATACAAAAGAGGAACTTACAAAGTATTTATCAAACTCACAAATCCACTTCTCCCCCTTGTACTTCTCATATAGAGAGCAACACTCCCTGTCTACCTTGGCTAGCCCAGGCCACTCTATGCCACTTTCAGCTGTCTCAAACCAATGAAGCTAGGTCTTGATAATAGCAGTAACCACTGAACAAGGCCTTGTTGCTAATTGGGACTACACAGTCTCAAGAATCCAGTCCACCTACTGCAAGAAGGCCCTGGCCATAGCCTCTTTGTCAAGTTGATTGGCAATGAAGGAAGCCATAGCAATTGGTTAGAGATAAGATGGGAAGAAGATAAGGAGAAATGAGAGGTGGAGGAACTGGGTTGAAGTCTAGTTAAGCACCAACCTTTTATGCATTTTCCCTTTTTTTTGTGCACAGACCATACAAGCAGTCACAGGACTTGGTTGACTGAGGACAGTCAAGATTTCAGTATAGGAGAGGATGATAAGACCTATCTGTTGCTGTGTACAGTTACTGTCATCTCAGAATATCTTATCTAAACAGCATATAACCTGGGACTCAACACAAGACTTTGCACAAGACCTTAGCAACCATGAGATTTTTATAGATCATGAGCATTTATCATGTGGAGCCTAGACCAAGGATCTAGAATGACCTGGCCAAGAACCTCCTTAGCAACATTTACTACTGATAACTCTTAGTGACAAAGGCATTTCTCTCTTAAAATGAACATATTATGGACAGGTGACTTCTTGGAACCTTCATTGTTTTTGTACTGATTGACATCTACACTTCAAATACTGACATACAGCATGCTCACTTAGACATTTATTTTGATAATCTTTTATTTTTTTTCCATTTGATACATTTTGTATATATCTCTGACATTGTGTACTCATGAATGGTTACTATCCAAACAACAGAATAGAACCTCAAACATCTTGACAGACACTGTTACCTTTAGTGACCAATTTTCCATTCTTGATTATATTACTTACAATAGTATAAATACCCTTAGTATGTAGCTAAAACAATAACAAAAAGGATTGTCATTTATCACTGTCTACTACAGCCTTGGAGTACTCTGTTCATCATCTTACTTGGCTTCAAAGTTCATTCTCATTCACCCTTACCATTGTTAATGGCTTAGTAACAAGCCTTAATGATCTCATCCTTGATTTAGCATAGTACCAAGTATAGGTGCCTTATAGTGTTATAGTGTCTTAGCAATGTGAGCAACTATGGCTAGTAACTAGTTCTTGAGTCTGTCTACTAAGTTCCTTCAT